>PITA01006655.1:0-98173 GCA_004023965.1 Spilogale gracilis
TTTATTTATTTGACAGAGAGAAACGCAGCCAGAGAGGGAACACAAGCAAGGGGAGGGAGAGAGGGAGAAGCAGGCCTCCCGCCGAGCAAGGAGCCCGATGTGGGACTCGATCCCGGGTCTCCAGGATCACGACCTGAGCCGAAGGCAGTCGCTTAACCAACTGAGCCACCCAGGCGCCCCAAATGTCTCCCTTTCTGCTATTTACTATGACACACGCTTTTGTACTTGAGCAATTTTTGGCCCTTGAATTTTGGGATCTTGACAGTCCTCAGATTCATTGGAGGCCGTGTATCAAAGATTCTAAGTGGAGAAAACCAGAACATTAGAAGTGTATCTGTGCCTTCAAATGAAGGGTGGAAAATTAGCTAACCCATTTCCTTCTAGAATCAGGAAAAAATTGATAAATACTAATTTGAAACTTTGGAAGTCAAGCTTTAAAGCAGTGTCTGACAACACAGAGTTCTGATTCTCTGGCCCTGTATCACTACTTGCTTAGAGAGCTAATAATTTTTAAGTTGCTGACCAAGTTAGTCAGACTTCTTTGTTAGGTAACCTATTACAGATTCCTAGAGGAGTAAAGGGCTTTTCTGATTAGTTTTGATTTAATAATAAGATTAAACTCCTACCAGATGGAAACAAGCTCCATGTCATTCTTTAGATTGTCCTTAAAGCCAAGTCCTCTAAGACCAAAACATCACAAGCTCTTCATAAATGTGTTTTTATCACAGGTTTATATATCAAACGAGGGAGACTTACTGTAGTTTTTTTTTTTTTTTTTAAATACACTCATCCTCCCTACCTCCCCATTTTGTGGTTGCACTTTCCGCAGTTTCAGTTATGTGATCAGCCCCCATCCAGAAGCAGATGATTCTCCTTCCATTGCATGGTCAGAAGGTCCCTGGTGGCTTCATACTTTGTCACAGCGCCTGCCTCACTCCCCTTATCTCATCACGTGGTGTTTTATCATCTCAAGTCTGGGGTGGGGGAGGGGCTGCTTCTCCCTCTCCCTCTGACTGCCACTCCCCCTGCTTGTTCTCCCTCTGTCAAATAAAAGGGGGCAACAATGTGGGGTCCACATAATAGCTGGTAGGAATTATAAATGTCTTTCAGATTACTGGGAATTATCTGTACCATGGGAATAAATACAGAGAAGTCTATAAATGGAGCAAGGGGGGAGGGAGTTAGTGCTATTAGGACCTTTTCCCAAGAAGGTCATAACTAAAGCCTTTCATAGAATCTTCCAATTAAGGGGCGCCTGGGTGGCTCAGTTGGTTAAGCGACTGCCTTCGGCTCAGGTCATGATCTCGGAGACCTGGGATCAAGCCCCACATCGGGCTCCCTGCTCGGCGGGAAGCCTGCTTCTCCCTCTCTCACTCCCCCTGCTTGTGTTCCCTCTCTGGCTGTGTTTCTCTCTGTCAAATAAATAAAATCTTAAAAAAAAAATTCCAATTAAGTCTCAGCATTTCAGGAGTCTTAGTTGTGGTATAGAGTATGATAAGCTGTTGTGAATAGAGGTCTAGAAATTGCCATATTGGGGTGTCTGGCTGGCTCAGTCGGTAGAGCATGTGATTCTTAATCTCAGGATCATGACATCAAGCCCCACATTGGGGGTGGAGCCTACTTAAAGAAACTGCCATTTAGCCAATATTTTTTGAATCCCTACTATTTGTCAGGAATTGTGCTAAATGGACTAGAGGGAGAAGAGGCTTCACCTTTCAAGGAGGGTTAGAAAGACTGGACACTAACAAGTAAGTGCTTGGTTTATTGTGCTAATTGTTTTGAAGGAAATTAATAAGGTGCCTTGGGGGGATTGCTGCTTGAGACAGGATGGTCTGGAAAGGCTTCTGGAGAGGTTACGTTTGAACAGAGGCCTAAAGGACAATTGGAGTTCTTAACCATTTTTATGCCATAGATCCCTTTGGTTGCCGGATGAGGTCTGTGATGATCCTCTTTACAGTAGATCGTTACTGTACTTGGGTAGACTGAGGAAGCAGCACACAAGGTCAGGACAGCTATTGTGTTATTGCAGGGAAGTGTGACTGTAAGAATAGATGAAGTGGAGCTGGTAAAGAAGGATGCTGGGACATTTGCAGCTCTTCACTAAGATGAAGCAATGTTATAACTAAACGAAGTCCTAAGGAGGGAAAGGGTAAGAATCATTGTTGAGCCAAGTGAATGCTGATGCCTCCTGGACCCAAGAGAAGGAGATATTAGTTTGGGGGAGGGGAGACTTCCAGGGTTTTCCATGTCCAAGATCAGCATTTCTCTAATAAGTGTGATCCATGGACCACTTGAACTGACATCACCTGGGGTTTTTGCTAAAAATGAAGAGTGTTGGCACTACCCCAGTCCCACTGCCTCAGAATTTTAGGGGAAAGGGACCCAGTTTCCTATAGCTTAAGAAAGCCCCCAGATGAATCTTAGCACACTCAAAGTTTTCGAACTGTAA
The DNA here is from genome assembly GCA_004023965.1 of Spilogale gracilis. Taxonomy (NCBI): domain Eukaryota; kingdom Metazoa; phylum Chordata; class Mammalia; order Carnivora; family Mephitidae; genus Spilogale; species Spilogale gracilis. Next base: position 2,450 of record PITA01006655.1, read on the forward strand.
CTGTAGGTAAGATGATAATAGGTGCTTCTTCCTGAGCAGTTTTACCATACTCCCACACCATGCTGAACCCTTTACACACTTAAACCTTACAGCAACCCTTGTGAGCTAGGAGATGAGGGTACCTTGCATGAGAAAAAATTAAGCCACTTGGCAAAGGCCACCAGTGAGATTAGCTACTGCTGCCTCCCACCAGGCTCTTTTCTCTGATCCTGTGCCCACCAAAATTTTCTGTGGCAACTGACCTCTCACCTGCCTTTTACAAGGCAGATGTGTCCTAAGAGATTGTGAATATTCACTGGGCAGAGACATCTCCTGTCATAAATTAATATTTAGTGTCTGGTCTATGTGTTAGCCTTTCTTCAGTTGTAAATCAGTCCCAAAGAATACTTGAGACCTGTACTTGATATAAAAGTAGCTTGTGAAATTTCTGTACCTATTGTATGTATTCCTGTATTCTAAACCTTTATTCCTAAGAGATTAAACACCTTCCCATTAGTGACAGGAACCCGCTATTGCTAGCCAGGGGGCAGGATTAAGGACCTACTCCTAGGAGAAGCTGATGGGTGCTGAGGGAGTGAAGAATAAACACAAGCTTTTATAGGAAATATGGTTGGTGTGTGCTCACTTACCTTATTTAATACTTTAAGTCCTACACGATAGGTTAGTCATCAAACCACAACACCTTATTTTCAACTCTGAACCCCAAAGGCTCTGTAAAACAAGATTTTTTTTTCTTAAGCTTGCAGCAAATTCATTTAGCAGCAAGTCCTGACCTGAACTGATGATGTGAGGCTGTTTACAATCCTTATTCATACTTTTCAATGCAGATATATTAATGTCAGTTACAAGGTGCTGCCCACTCCTCACTGTGAGGATGTTATAAAGTATATGATGTATGTGCCATGTTGTCTTTCTAAAATTTAAAGAATTTTCTTTTTCTTTTTTTTTTTTTTAAGATTTTATTTATTTGACAGAAACAAAGCCAGAGAGGGAACACAAGCAGGGGGAGTGAGAGGGAGAAGCCGAGCAGGGAGCCTGATGTAGGATTCGATCCTAGGTCTCCAGGATCATGACCTGAGCCAAAGGCAGTTGCTTAACCAACTGAGACACCCAGGCGCCCCTAAAGAATTTTCCAAAAATATTTTTGGTCCCAAGAGTTTTAATAGGAGAGTTAAGTGTTTTCTCAACATGTTGCTACCAAGTTACATAACTAGATTTTTTTAAAGGTCATATAAGGTTTTTTCAACTCTGCTACATTGTCTTTTAAAGAGCCCACTGAAAATCATTTAGCACATTCTTTGAAAGAAGTCTGTTAGCTTTGCAAATACAGTTTTACAGTTGATCCTTGACAACACAGGTTTGAACTATGTGGGTCCACTTACACAAGGATTTTTTTTTTCCGGATATAGAACAATAGTGTGAATGTATTTTGTATTCCTCGTGATTTTTTTTTTTTAAGATTTGAGAGAGAGCGCGCAAGCTGTAGCAGGGGAGGGGCAGAGGGAGCCGCAGACTCCTTGGCGGGTGGGGGGTGGTGTGGGTCCCAGGATCTGAGATAAAATGACCTGAGCCGCAGGCAGACACTTAACCAACGGCCGCCCAGGTGCCCGTCCTCATGATTTTCTTAACATTTTCTTCTCTAGCTTACTTTATTATAAGAATATTGTATGTAATTCATATAAACAAATAAAGCGTGTTAATCAGCTGGGTGTGCTATCAGTTTTCAGTCAATAGTAGGTTATTAAAATCTTGGAGGAGTCAGAAGTTATTCATGGATTTTCGACTGTGTGGGAGTTGGGGCCCCTAACCCCATGTTATTCAAGAATCAATGGTATAGTTGTATAAAAAGCCCAAGAAAGGTGTTGGGGTTTGGGGTTTTTTGTTTTTGTTTTTGTTTTTTTAAGATTTATTTATTTGAGAGAAAAAGCAAGTGGGAAGGGCAGAGGAGAGAGAATCCAAAGCAGACTCTGTGCTGAGTGTGGAGCCTAGTGCAGGGCCCAATTTCATGACCCTGAGATCACGACCTGTGAAACCAGGAGTCAGATGCTTAATGGACTGGGACACACAGGTACCCAAGACATGACTTTAAAAACACTTCTCGGGGTGCCGAGGTGGCTCAGTTAGTTAAGCGACTGCCTTTGGCTCAGGTCATGATCCCGGAGACCTGGGATCGAGTTCCACATCGGGCTCCCTGCTCGGCAGGAAGCCTGCTTCTCCCTCTCTCACTCCCCCTGTTTGTGTTCCTTCTCTAGCTATGTTTCTCACTGTCAAATAAATAAAATCTTTAAAAAAAAAAAAAAAAAAAAAAAACCACTTCTCTTGGGGCACCTGGGTGGCCCAGTCCATTAAGTGTCTGACTCTTGGTTTTGACTCAGGTGATGATTTCAGGGTCATGAGATTGGGCTCCACCTTCAGCACAGAGTCTGCTTTAAGACCCTCTCTCCTTCTACCCCTCCCCTGTGTTTGCGTACTCTCTTCCTCAAATCAATCAATCTTAAAAAAATAAGATTTAGGACACTTGGGTGGCTCAATTGTTAGGTGTCTGCCTTTGGCCCAGATCATGATCTCCCCAGAGTCCTGGGATTGAGCCCTGAATCGGGCTCCCTGTGCAGTGGGAAGCCTGCTTGTCCCTCTCCCACTCCCCCTGCTCATGTTCCTGCTCTTGCTGTCTGTCAAATAAATAAATATAAAAATCTTTATAAATAAATAAATGTCTGTCTTTGGGCACCTGGATGGCTTAGTCAGTTAATTGTTCGACTTTTTAGGTCTTGATTGTGAGTTCAAGCCCCACACTGGGCATGGAGCCTCGGATGGATGGATGGATGAATGGATGGATGGATGGATGATAGATACAAAGAATGAATTTAAAGCCATGTCTTTGTTCTATTGCCATTTGGTCATTGGTGATGCTTTGAACCTACCTTTTTTCCTCTTTATAGTTGTGCTCCAGAGAAATATTATGAATATTTCATTTGAAATATATATTATGTTTTATTGTCTTCTGGTAGAGTTGAGTAGGAGAAGGAATCAATGTAATGTAACACTGAGGCATGAAGACTGTAATTATTCCCCTTTATCCTTGGCCATTTAGAAAGCAGTCTTAGCATTACCAGAATAAATAACCTGGCAAATTTCTCATGAATAAAGAGGATTATGGTGATAACGCTCACAGTATTAACAAGAGTCTTTGAATCATAGTAAGCTAAATATCTCTGCCTGGCTAAATTAATGTTATTTTCCCTATTTTGGGGTCCAGAATGGCTCATTGGGAGAAAAAAATTTGATTTTTTTTCCAAGCAAAAAGTCATCTAGAATTCTCTAGGCTTTCTTAATTCTATAAAACATGTTTTTGCTTAAACATCAGTCACGTGGTCTGTTGCTTTTTCTCTTGTGGGATTGTCAATCTCACTTTAGATTTTCTTGTTGAATATTAATTTTATGTATGTATCATGCTTTGTAAGAGTAGACCAGCCTCATAGGATGTTGGTAAGCATTAAAGGATGGCCTGTACTTATTTCCTATTAGACAAGTACTTTAATTGGGATTTAAAATTTTTCCTTATATAAAATAAACCTGTGGTATTGTGGTGTAATGAAAATCATGTGTTTGATCTTCATCTCTAGTTCCTGGCACCGAGCTTCTAAAACACTTGGAATTTGCTAGTGATAGGATGGGACTGGTTGCCAGAAGGAGCACAACCGTGTTATTAGAGGGTTAGAACCATCATTCCAACTCCCAGCCTCTGGGTGAGGAGGAGATAGGGGCTGGAGATAGAGTTCAGTTACCATGGCTAGTGATTTCATCAATCAAAATTGTACCTTTGCAGTGAAGCTTCAATAAACCATGAAACAAGGAACAGATTGACAGGCTGGGAGGGTGGTGTGTCTGGGGAGGGTGTGGAGGCTCAGCACTACTCTCCACGCCCATACTTGGCCCTGTACATCTCTTCCATGTGGCTCTTTCCGAGTGGTTAACCTTTTTAATAAAACAGTCAGTGTAAGTAAAGTGATTTCCTGAGTTCTGTGAGTTAATGTAGTGATTTACTGAACCTGACGGGAGATCGTGGGAACCTTTAGATTTGCAGCTGGTTGGTCAGAAGTGCAGGTGGTTTCTGGGTCTTGCATCTTGGTGTCCGAGGTGCGACAGTGGCATGGGATTGAGCCCTTCTAACCTATTGGGTGGCTGCAAGTAGGTAGTATCAGAATGGAATTGTAGGCTGCCCAGTTGGTGTTGGAGAATCAGAGTCGGTATTAGAACATTCACTGCAGGTATTTTGTTTGTTTAATATATAACCTGGCCACTGTCATTTTCTCTTACAGTATCTGACCAAGCAGGTGGAGCTTCTACGGCAGATGAATGAACAGCATGCAAAGGTTTATGAGCAATTAGATGTCACAGCAAGAGAACTAGAAGAAACAAATCAAAAGCTAGTTGCTGACAGCAAGGCCTCACAGCAAAAGATTCTGAGGTAAATTTTCTAGAACCCATTGAGGAAGCCCTAGGGAGAAGTCATTTAGTATAAACTAGAACAGAATGTGGCTGTAGTGGGTTTTGGTCAATATGGGATATGGTTTAATTTAATTGCTGGTGGAGAATAGAGATTAAGTAAAAGTCTTTTCCAATTAAGAAAGCCCAGTTTGAATGGCTGGCAACTAATCTGTCTTCACTGCTTATGCCCTTAATTTAATATGACAAGCAGCAAACAGCTTCTGTCTCTTACAGTCTGACCGAAACAATCGAATGCCTGCAAACCAACATTGATCACCTCCAGAGCCAAGTGGAGGAGTTGAAGTTATCTGGCCAAGGAAGGAGGAGTCAGGGGAAATGTGCCCAGGAGAAATCAGCACCCAGCTTCTCGTGTCTGAAAGAGCTGTACGACCTCCGCCAGTAAGAGCCTGCCCTTTTATGGCATTAATGAGCAGGGGTGTGTCTCCTGTCCACGACACATCCTGGACTTAAAAGATTAAAAGTGCCCTTTTAAGAAATGCTGCTTGGCAATTAGACTACCAGTGGTTCGAGCAAAACCACTTAGACCTACAACTTGAGTTGGACAAGTATTAGTAATTCTGAAAAAACTTATTTTTGAAAGTATTGGGGGTATTCATTTCCTTGCTTTTCATGTTTTAAGTCTTGGACAAATTAAGGTGCATTACTTCTGATAGACTATAGGTTTGGGGGTTGTGTTTCACATTAGAGGGGAAAAAGTCAAAATTTCAGTAAAACAAGCTTTTTGGCTACAGAAATGCCTTTATAATTTAGAGTTAGGAGACTGCTTATTTAAGAACGACTTCTTGAACACCCGCTATGTGGCAGGGCTGTGCCAGACAGGAGGAGTGGTGAATAGAACAGACCCAGTTCCTGCCCTCAGACTTTCAGTCTCAGGGAGAGGCACATAGAAATCATCACACAAATGAGCACAGTTAAATTTGCCTAGGACTCTGCACTGGGGAGCTACTGGCTTCTGCATTTGGTGGCTCTCGACCTTGACTATTTATCAAGTCACTTTGGAGTTTTTCAAACAGCAGTACCAGTGAGTCCCTCAGGCCTAACTCAGGATCTCTGGGTGCCGGCAAAAAGCTGCCCAGGTGGTTCTGCTGTGCGGCGAAGGCTGAGAACCACTGGGCTATTCTGATTTCCTTGACCGGTGTCAGTCATACCTCTGGGTTTTGAGAATGGGTGCTCTATAGTATTTTTATTATTTATTTATTTTCTTGGTATTTTTTAAGAGTTTATTTGTCAGCACAAGCAGGCAGAGCAGCAGGCAGAGGGAGAAACAGGTTCCCTGCTAAGCTGGGAGCCTGACACGGGCTCAATTCCCATACCTTGGGATCATGACCTGAGCTGAAGGCAGACACTTAACCCACTGAGCCACCCAGGTGTCCCTTAGTAGTACTTTTAATAGTTAAGAAAAAAGAGTCACAAAAATTATGTTTTCTTATGTGTGTTTATTTGCTACCCTTACACAGTTTCATTTAGCACTGTTCTATTGTAGTATAGGCAAAAAATTGATCACTGTCACGGTTCCTCAAAAATAGTGTGTTGATGGGTGCCTGGGTGGCTCAGTTGGTTAAGCACAACTGCCTTTGGCTCAGGTCATGATCCCGGAGGCCCGGGATCGAGCCCCACATCAGGCTCCCTGCTCAGCGGGAAGCCTGCTTCTCCCTCTCTCACTTCCCCTGCTTGTGTTCCCGCTCTCGCTGTGTTTCTCTCTGTCAAATAAATAAATAAAATCTTTAAAAAAAAAAAATAGTGAGTTGAAAAAAAAATCAGTCTCCTTTTCATTCCCAGTTGACCTGTGTAACATATATACATTTTTTCTTGGTAATACATTCTTCCAACATTTTTCTCCTAGACACTTTGTGTATGATCATGTGTTTGCCGAGAAGATCACTTCCTTGCAAAGTCAGCAAAGCCCCGATGAAGAAGAAAATGAGCATTTGAAGAAAACAGTGACGATGCTGCAGGCCCAGCTGAGCCTGGAGCGGCAGAAGCGGGTGACCATGGAGGAGGAATATGGGCTTGTGCTCAAGGAAAACAGTGAACTGGAACAGCAACTGGGAGCCACGGACGCCTACCGAGCGCGGGCGCTGGAACTGGAGGCTGAGGTGGCTGAAATGAGGCAGATGCTACAGTCGGAGCATCCTTTTGTGAATGGGGTCGAGAAGCTGGTGCCAGACTCTCTGTTTATCCCTTTCAAAGAACATGGCCAGAGCCTGCTGGAGGAGATGTTCCTGCCCATGGGCGAGGCACACAGAAAGCCTCTCAAGCGCAGCAGCAGTGAGACGGTGCTCAGCAGCTTGGCTGGGGGGGACATCGTGCGGGGCCATGAGGAGACCTGCATTCGGAGGGCCAAGGCTGTGAAGCAGAGGGGGATCTCCCTCCTGCATGAAGTGGATACTCAGTACAGCGCCCTGAAGGTGAAGTATGAGGAGCTGCTGAAGAAGTGCCAGCAGCAGGAGGACTGCCTGTCCCACAAGGCAGTGCAGACCTCCAGGGCTCTCACCAAAGACCTGGCTGGGACGAAGGCCCAGCCCGAGCCGAGTACCAGCAGCTGGGAACCAGCCTCTGTTACCCCAGAGCCCGTCATTTCCCCCACCACCACAACACCTCCGGAGTACAAAGCACTCTTTAAGGAGATCTTCAGTTGCATCAAGAAAACTAAGCAGGAAATAGACGAACAGAGAACAAAATACCGATCTCTTTCCTCTCATTCCTAATTCAACCTCCATCTCTGCTACTAATTTGTCTCTTTCCTTTCATCTCTCTCTCCCACTCCGACAAGTGTTTGTAAACCCCACAGCCTGGTACTGCTCCTGACGTTTGCTTTGTTGCTTTCCTTATTTAGCAGCTGCGAACAGCAGCGGGGGAAAGAAGGTGGCTGCCAGCGTCAGCTCTACAGTCCAGTTCCATTTAAGCTCCTCTGGAAATCCCACAACAGACTGGCTTCTGGCTGGCACGCTGATTAGGTTGTAGTTCTTTAAAAAGCCCCAAGAACCAATGAATGATAGATCGATGCTCCTAAGGGAAGCAGGCCTGGAGTTACTGTAGTGCATAGTAGAGAGTTATGGTATATAGGGGCAAAAGGGCAGAGTTAAAACTAAGGCAACTCCTACTGCCTTCTCAAAACTACTTGTAAAGTCAGATGGCTGCCAAACTGAAGTAGCTTTCACAAACACTGTTGGATACTGTGAACTCATTAAGAAGAATGTCCAGGAGAAAGCAAGGGTCTAATCCAAAATAAATGGCGTTTACTCCAAGCCTTGAGTTTTTTTGTTTTTTTGTTTTTTTTTTACCTCTGCTACCAGTTGAGCTGTGACTGACAAATAATCATAATGCATCTAAATCCAACCGAAACCAAACGGAAAGGCAAGCTCTGGTTTGACCAAAGTCAGCTTGTTCTCATAGGCCCTAGGGGACCTCCACCCCTCCTTCAGATGTTTTTACTCAAAGCTATAGTAGTTAGTATAGGCAAATATGTAAATCACTCTTAAAGTCAAACTAAAGAAGCAAGATGAAACCCCTCACTCCCGCTATATTGTCTGAGGCGTGGAGGTGGGGAAGCCACAAGCGGCCCTTGCTCAGTTCCTGTGGTTCCTAGAAATGTTTTTGACTTGGTGCAGAAATTTGTCTGCTACTTTACTAAACAGTATTGTTCTGTGGGAATCTACTCATCTTCTCACTTGCATACTTTTAATTTAAAACTATTTAAAAGAACTGAAGTTCCAGTTATTGTATATTATTTTTCTAAAAACTAAATAAAACTGCCTATGAAAATGAACAAATGGATCACTTGCTTATTTTAAGCTGAAGCCCTTTTACTGTTATAACTAACTTTCCATTTTTTTTCTTCCAACAGATAGCTCTGAGATTTGATCATTATTTATTTCCATTTTTTCCTGAGTCTTTGGGATTCTCATGTTAATGTGTTCATTAGAATAAGTATATGTGATTGAAAAATACTTTGAAATGTCTATACTTTATATATAAATATTCATTACTTTAGAAATGTCACACCTGGTTCTGAATTTATAGCATTTCACTCAAAACATTTCATCATTCAGTCACAGGAAAAACACTTCACAATATTTAAACATTGAAATGACCACTGAATCTAAATTTTGTTTTTATTTTGAGAAACAGTACGATGAGTTTGTTAAAGTCATCTTGTCCCTGACCTCCCAGCTCCTCCGCAAGATCAGTTTGTTACCAGTTGTATTTTTTTTCCTTCAGTTTTGTTTTTTTTTTTAAGATTTTATTTATTTGACAGAAACATAGCCAGAGAGGGAACACAAGCAGGGGGAGTGAGAGAGGGAGAAGCAGGCTTCCTGCCAAGCAGGGAGCCCGATGTGGGGCTCGATCCCGGGTCTCCGGGATCATGACCTGAGCCGAAGGCAGTCGCTTAACCAACTGAGCCACCCAGGCGCCGCTCCCTTCAGTTTCTTGTATTTTCTTCCAAAATATTCTGTGCATATGTTAGTACATGAATAAGTTTCTTCTTAAAAGCATGTACACCACCAGCTGCCATCACTGTAGCTTCTGTTTTCCCTGAACCATGTATCTGAAACATTTATCTGACCATCTGTAGTCTTTGATAGTATAGAAACACCACATATACATTTAAACAGTAGGTACAGTTGAAGAAAGAAGGTGGCTTTTTGATAGTAGCCACCCTAATGGGTGTGTGGTGGTATCTTAGAGTTTTGATTTGAACTTCTCTGATTGATGATACAACTTTTGATGTGCTTGGCCATTTGTCTATCTTCTTTGGATAAATATCAGTTCAAATTCTTTGCCCATGTTTGAAATTGTTTTTTTCTCTTGAGATTATAAATATATATGTATATGTATATATATATTTATAATCTCAAGAGAAAAAATATAATATATATATAAATACTGTTCTGAGTATACTATAATTATAATACTGTTCTACACTGTTCTGATTATGGTAGCTTTGTGTGGAAATATATATATTTTTTCATTCTGGTTATTAATTTGTTATCAGATAATATGATTTGCAAATATTTTCTCCTGTTCTGAGGGTTGCCTTTTTACTGGTTTGGTTTGTTGTTGTTTTCTAGGTTTGTTTATTTGACATAGAGGAAGGGAGGAAGAGAGCAAACACAAGCAGGGGGAGTGGCAGAGGGCAAAGGAGAAGTCTCCCCATTGAGCAGAGTGCCCAATGTGAGCTTGATCCCAGGACTTTGGGACCATGACCCAAGCCAAACGCAGACACCTAACCAAATGAGTCACCCAGGCACCCCACCGTTTTACTCTGTTGATAGTGTCTTTTGATACCTAATGTTTTTAAATTTTCATGAAGTCCAATTTGTTTTTTCTTTTGTTACCTGTACTTTTGGTGTCCTACCAAGAGATCATTGCCAAATCCAATGTTATGAAGCTTTTGTAATGTGGTGTTACTGAAGGGTCCAATTTCATTCTTTAGCATGTGGATATCCAGTTTTCTCAGCACCGTTTGCTGAATAGATTGTCCTTTCCCCATTAATGGTCTTGGGACCCTTGTCAAAAATCACTTGACCATATGAATGAGGATTTGTTTCTAGGTTCTCTGTATTCCATTGGTCTATGTGTCTCTCATTATGCCAGTACTACGCTGTTCTGATTATGGTAGCTTTGTGTAAAAATGAGTCCTCCAGTTTTGTTTTGTTTTCAAGATTGTTTTGGGTATTCAGTGTCCCTTGAGATTCCATATAAATTTTAGGATAGTTTTATCATTCTGCAATAACTATCATTTTGATTTGGATAGAAATTGTGTTGAATCTGTAGATCACTTTTGAGTAATACTGACATTTTAACAATATTAACTGTTCCAGTCTATGAGAATGAGATGTGTTTCTACTTATTTATGCCTTAATTTCTTTTCTTTTTTTTTAAAGATTTTATTTGACACAGAGAAACACACCTAGAGAGGGAACACAAGCAGGGGCAGTGAGAGAGGGAGAAGCAGGCTTCCCGCCGAGGAGGGAGCCCGATGTGGGGCTCGATCCTGGGTCTCAGGGATCATGACCTGAGCTGAAGGCAGTGGCTTAACCAACTGAGCCACCCAGGTGCCCCATATGTCTTAATTTCTTTAAACAATATTTTATTTTTATTGTTTGCTTTTTTCACCTCTTCAGTGGGATTAATGACAAGATATTTCAGAGGGCTGGCTGGCTCATTTGAAGGAATGTGACACTTGATATTGCGGTTGTGAGTTCAAGCCCTATGTTGGGTGTAGAGCCTACTTAAAGTCAATAAACTTTATTTTTTTTTAAAGATTTTTATTTTATTTATTTATTTGACAGAGATCACAAGTTGGCAGAGAGAGAGGAGGAAGCAGGCTCCCTGCTGAGCAGAGAGCCCAATGTGGGCCTCGATCCCAGGACCCTGAGATCATGACCTGAGCTGAAGGCAGAGGCTTTAACCCACTGAGCCACCCAGGCACCCTAAATTAATAAACTTTAAAAAAAATTACCAAATATTTCTTTTGGTTCCATTTTAAGTGGAATTGTTTTTTAAATTTCCTTTTGGATTGTTCATTATTAGTGTAAGAAATGGAATTATTTTTTGTGTGTTGACTTTGTATGCAGCTACTCTGCTGAATTCATTTATACTGACAGGTTTTTTTGTGTGTGTGGAATCTTCAGAGTTGTCTTTTTTTTTTTTTTAAGATTTTATTTGTTTATTTGACAGAAACACAGCGAGAAGGGAACACAAGCAGGGGGAGTGAGAGAGGGAGAAGCTGGCTTCCCACCGAGCAGGGAGCCTGATGCGGGGCTTGATCCCAGTTCTTTGGGATCATGACCTGAGCTGAAGGCAGTCGCCCAACCAACTGAGTCACCCAGGCGCCCCCAGGCTTTTCTACATGAAAGATGTTATCATCCTCAAGTAGAAAATTTTATTTCTTCTTTCCCAATCTGAGTGACCTCTATTTGTTTTTCTTGCCTAATTGTTTTGGCTAGAATTTAAAGTACTGTTAAATTAGAAGTTGTTGAAGCAGGCATCTTGGCCTTATTCCTGAAGTTTGAGTAGGTGCTTTCATTTTTTTCAATATGGTGTTCACTGTGGAATTTTCATACATGGCTTTTATTGTGTTGAAATAGTTATCTTCCTAGTTCATTGAAGTTTTTTTTCTTTTAACCATGAAAAGATGTAGTATTTTGCTGTATGCTTTCTCTGCATCATTTGAAATGATCATGTGGTGGTTTTTCCTTCATTTTGTTGATGTGGCATATTGTGTTGATTGATTTTTATTTATTTTTTTTATTTTGCTTATTCATTTGTCAGCACAAGCAGGGAGGGGGGAGAAGGCAGGGCAGGCAGAGGGAGAAGCAGGCTCCCCACTGAGCAAGGAACCCAACATGGGACTTGATCCCAGGACCCTGGGATCGTGACCCAAGCCAAAGGCAGATGCCCAACCAACTTGCCACCCAGGTGTTCTTGATCAATTTTTATATGTTGTACCATCCATGTATTCCAGCAATAAACTCCACATTGCCATGATATGGAATCCTTTTAATATGCTGCTGAATTCTATTTATTGGTATTTTGTTGAGGATTTTTTGCATCAGTGTTTGTAGAGATATTGTTCATAAGTACTTGTTTCCTTGTAGTGTCTTTGGCTTTAATATCAGGGTAACGCTGGCTTCATAGGCTGAATTAGGAAGTGTTCCTACCTCAGTGGTTTTTTTTTTTAAAGGTTGAGAAGGATTGGTATTAGTTCTCTAAATGTTTGCTCAAATCCACCTGTGAAGCCATCAAGTCCAAGGCTCTTTGTTGGGAGATTTTTTTTTAATTACTGATTCAGCTCATTATTTATAGATCTATTCAGATTTTCCATCTTTGTGTTTTAGTCTTGGTAGGTTTTATGTTTCTAGGAATTTGTCCCTTTGACCTAGGTTATCTAACTTGTTGGCATATAGTTGTTCATAGTTCACTCTCTCATGCATGTTTTCTTTTGTAGCAATGCCTGTAGTGGTTTTTTAATTTTTAAGAAAGATTTTATTTTTTTTACTTAATCTCTACACCCCATGCAAGGCTCAGATTCACAACTCTGAGACAGAGTTACATGCTCCACTGATTCAGCCAGGTGAGCTAAGTTTTTTTTTTTAATTGAAGTCTAATTGACATATGTTGTGTTAGTTTCAGGTGTACAACATATTAATTTGGCAATTCTATAAGTGCCTACTGTACTCTCGTACAGTCCTTTTTATTTCTATAAAATCTCTACTTTCATTTCTGATTTTAGTAATTTGAGTCTTTTTTAGTCTATCTAGTTAAAGATTTTCCAGTTTTTTTTTTTTTATCTTTTCAAAGAACCACTTTTGGTTTCATTGATTTTTTTTTTCAATAGAAGTCTTTGTAGAGTTTTTTTTAAAAAAAATTTATTTGAGCACGTGTGAAAGAATGCACAAGCAGGCAGAGGAAGCGGGAGAAGCAGGCTCCCCACTAAGCAGAAAGTCTGATGTGGGGCTTGATCCCAGAACCCTGGGATCATAACCTGAACCAAAGGCAGATGCTTAACTGAGCCATCCGGGTGCTGCTGCTGTTTTTATATTATGTATTTCATTGATCTCTATCATAATCTTTATTATTCCCCTCACTGTGGGTTTAATACTTTTTTTTCTGTTTCTTTAGTTGTAAATCGAGTTGTAGGTCTAATCTCTCTCTCTTTTTAAGATCTTCTTAGAGTAATCTCTATAAACCAACATGGGGCTCAAACCCACAACTCCAAGATCAAGAGTCATATGCTCCACCAACTGTACCAGCCAGGTGCCCTTCTTTCTTGTTTTTTAAGGTAAGCATTTATAACACAAAATTTCCCCATTAGCACTACTTTTGCTGTGTTCTCTAAGTTATGGGATGTTGTATTTTCATTTTCGTTTATCTCTTTTTTCCATCGTTTGACTTTCAACCTGTTTGTATCATTGGATCTATTTATTTGACAGAAAGAACACAAAAGGGGGACTAGCAGAGAGAAAGAGAGGGAGGGAGAAGATTCCCTGCTGAGCAGGGAGCCAGATTCCGAGCTCCATCTGAATATCCTGGGATCATGACCTGAGCTGACGGCAGACGCTTATACCACTGAGCCACCCAGGTGCCCTGTGTCATTGGATCGCAAGTGAATCTTATGTAGACAGCATCCAGCTGGATCGTGTGTAAGTGTGTGCGCTTTAAGTTGGAAGTGTAACATAGTGTTGTCAGTATCAGATGTACAATATAATGATTCAGCAGTTCTGTATATTACTCAGTGCTCAAGATAAGCGTACTCTTAATTCCCTTTATCTCTTTCACCCATTCCAGCTCCCCTCCCCTCTGGCAATCACCAAATTGTTTGCTGTATTTTAGTCTCATTTGTTTCTTTGTTCATTTGCTTCTTAAACTCTATATGTGTGTGAAATCATATTTCTCTTTCTTTAACTTCACCTAGCATAATACCCTCTAGGTCCATCCATGTTGGATGATGTGTTTTTATCTATTCTGCCAATATCTGTCTTTTGATTGGAGAGTTTAACCATTTACATTTAAAGTAATTTTGATGAGGAAATTCTCTCATTGTGCTGTTTTCTATATGCCTTACAACTTTTTTGTCCTTCATTTCCTGTACTCCTGTAGTCTTTTGGGTTCAGCTGATTTCTTTTTTTTTTTGTAATGAGATGTTTAAATTCCTTATTTCCTTTTGTGTATATTCTACAGCTACTTTCTTCATGGTTACCTTGGGATTACATTTAACATCCTAAAGTTAAAACAGTAATTTGCATTTATACCAGCTTATCTTCCGTAACAACAATAAAGACTATTCCTTTACACCTCCAACCTCATCCCTTTATGCACTGTATACCCCAAAACATAAACATTTTTTAATGCATTAGTCTTTTAAATTACAAAGAAGACCAGATTTGGAGTTACAAATCAAAGTTGCAGGGGGCATCTGGGTGGCTCAGTTGGTTGAGCATCAGGCTCTTGGTTTTGGCCTGTTAATGATCTCAGGGTCGTGGAATTGAGCCCAGTGCTGGGCTCTGTGCTTAGCAGAGTCTGCTTAGGATCTTCTGTCCCTCTTCCTTCCTTTCTGTTCCCCTCCTTTACCTGTGCTCTCACTCGCTCACTCTCTAAAATAAATAAAATCTTTAAAAATCAAGGGCTTCTGGGGCGCCTGGGTGGCCCAGTGGGTTAAAGCCTCTGCCTTCAGCTAAGGTTATAATCGCAGGGTCCTGGGATCAAGGCCCACATCCGGCTCTCTGCTCAGCAGGGAGCCTGCTTCCTCCTCTCTCTCTGCCTGCCTCTCTGCTTACTTGTGATCTGTCAAATAAATAAAATCTTTAAAAAACAAAAACAAAAACAGGCTTCTGGGTGGCTCAGTTAAGCATCTGCCTTCGGCTTGGTTCATGTTCCCAGAGTCCCGGGATTGAGCCCTGCATTGGGCTCCCTGCTCAGCGGAAAGCCTGCTTCTCCCTCTCACTCCCTCTGTGCTCTCTCTCTCTCTCAAATAAATAAAATCTTTAAAAATATACATTTAAAAAACAAAGTTGCAGTAATACTTTTACATTAGTTTTTCTTTAAATGTATGTTTCTTTTTAAAAGTAAGCTCTGTGCCCAGTGTGGGGTCTGAACTCACAACCCCAAAAGTCGAGTCACATGCTCTATCAACTGAGCCAGCCAGGTGCCCCAAATGCATTAGTCTCTTAAGTCGTATAGCAAACAAAAAGTACTATTACAAACCATTGTTATATTGTCTTTTATGATTGTCCAGACATACACTCATCTTTATTGAAATCTCTCTCAGTAGGGCTTCAGGTTACTGCCTAGTGCCCATTTGCTTCACCTTGCAGGACACATCTAGTGAATCATGAACTCCCTCAATTTTGGTTACCTGGGAATGTCTTAACTTTTCCCCCACTTTGGAAGGACAATTTTATAGGAGACAGTGTTCCTGGTTGACAGTTTTTGAAGCACTTTTTATCTGTTGACCCACTGTGTTCTGGCCTCATCTTCTGATTATCTTATTGAGGCTCCTGTGTGTGAGAATTTGCTTTTCTGTGGCTTTTCTAATTCTCTCTGGCTTTTGCAAGTTTGATTACAATGTGTCTCAGGTCTGAGTTTATCTGCTTGAATGTTTATCTTTACGCCTTTTCATCAAGTTTGAGAGGTTTTCAGCCATTATTTCTTCATATATTCTCTGCTCCTTTCTCTCTCCTTCTGGGACTCCCACAATGTGTATATTGGTCTTTTTGGTGGTGTCACACAGGTCCCTTAGGTTCTACTTACTTTCCTTCAGTTTTATTTCTCAGATGCAGTGATTTCCATCATCCCCTAGTTTGCGGATTCTTCTACCTGCTCAAATCTGCCTTTGAATCCCTCTAGTGAATTTTTCATTTCCACTATTGTGCTTTTCAGCCCCAGAATTTTTTCTTTAGTTTTATCATTTCCATTTTGTTCACACATTTTGACTGTCTCTACAACCTCTTGTTCTTTTGAGGTCTTTAAAAGTCTTTGCTGGGGGCACCTGGGTGGCTCAGTTGGTTAAGCGTCTGGCTTTGGCTCAGGTCATGATCCCAGAGTCCAGGGATCAGGTCCCGCATCAGGCTCCCTCCTCAGCGGGGAGCCTGCTTCTCCCTCTCTCACTCCCCCCGTGTCCCCTCTCTAGCTGTGTTTCTGTCAAATAAATAAAATATTTAAAAAAAAAAAATAAGTCTCTGTCTACTACTATATCTGCCATTAGGGCCTTCAGGGACGGTTTGTTTATTTTTTCCTTTGAGTGCCCATCTTCCTGGTTTTGTATGCCTTGTGATTTTGGAACACTAGACCTTTGAATCTGATAATGTGATAATTCTGAGTCAGATTTTTTACCTTTCCCAGGTTTTGCTGGTTTTCTTGGTTATTGCTTTTGTTCCTTAGATTGTAGCCATGTCTGTGCTGAGAATCAGCCTCAGATGTGAACTTAAGGTCTTCTCAGGTCTTTTCTGGGACTTTCCCTGGTCATGCATAGTCACTTTTTAGTTTTCTCTGTATAAGCAATCGTTTTTTAAAATCCTAGTTTTTAATGTCTCCCCAAAGGGTAAAAGGTGAAAAATGAAGGTGGGGGGTAGTATGCCAGTCCTTTAAATCCCCAGGCAGTCACTTCAGCCTCCCCTGGAGACTTGCAACAATGGGGGAGGTGTGACAGCGGCCACCCACCTCTGCACCTCTGGCCAGAAGCATCAGTGCACAGATCCTGATGTTTGAACAGGCTTTCTGCCCACCTAGGTTCCTGCAAGCTGCTCCATGAATATGGCTAGTGGTGGGGTAGTTGCTACTGTGCTGGAAGCCTTTATTTAGACTCTGGTGTTCTAAAATGGTTGCATCTGCCTGTGCAATTGGTGTCTCTGTCAGGACAGATGTCTGGTGCTTTTCACACCGGCTTTGCAGAATCTTCCTAAACTTCACCTTTACCCCATCAGTTGAAATCACCTGAATCAGTACTAAATTTCTACATGAATTTGAACCTGTTTCTGTTCTAGGATTTGGCTTTTATGCATCTAGGGCAGTTTTTAATTGTTGTTATGGCTTGGTATTTTCCTGTTAAGAAAATACTGCCTCATTGCTCCTTCAGTTTCCCTTGCTTCCCTCCCCCCCCAGCCCCGTTTTTTTCCACTATGACCTTTAAAGTTAGCTTGTCTGGTTCTTGCAGGGAAATGGTTATTGGAATCAAGTTTAAAAATTGGTTAAGTACAGACTATAACAGACTTCAATCCAAAAACATGGGTTTATGCCTTCTGGTTGTTCCAGTGGTCTGTTTCCCAAATTTTTATCACTTAGGTGCTCCAGATTTTAGAAGGTTCACACCTCCTGAATATTTTAAGATCTTTTCTTCTGTTAAAACATATATAGGTATCTGTGTATGTATATGTTTTATTATTTTTGAGAGCAAAACACACACCAGCAGGGGGAGGGGCAGAGGGAGGAGGAGAAGCAGACTCTTCGCTGGCTCCATCCCAGGACTCTGGGGTCATGACCCATGCAGAAGGTAGATGCCTAACCAACTGAGCCACCCAGGTGCCCTTTTTTATTTTTATTTTTTAGTTTTAGTTTTAAGTAAGTAATCTCTATAGCCACTGTGGGGCTTGACCTCATGACCCCAAGATCAAGAGCGGAATTGTTTTCCAACTGAGCCAGCCAGGCTGCCCCACTTCTATTTTCTTACTGTAGTTGCATATAGGAAGGAAAGCTATTGATTCCAGTTTTTTTGTTAAATGTTTTTCAGAGTAGTTATTAGTTGATTCTGTTGCCGTATCTGGAAAAAAAAAAAAAAGGTTCTGTTTTGTTTTCTTTAAAGTAATCTCCACAGCCAACATAGGGCTTGAAATCACAACCCCAAGATTGAGTTATATGCTCCACCAAACCAGCCAGGCACCCTGAAAAAAATTTTTGACTCCCTTTTTGTTTTTGTTAGATAAAACTAATTTGTCTAAAATTTTTAATGTTAATTTAATCCTCCATCTAATTGCTCTAAGCAGTATATCCAGGATCTTACTATGGTGAATAAACCTATATCTCAGTCCTAAGGAGTATGCGGGGTATTTAACTTTTTATCTTTTTAATGAGGTTAATGAGAATCCATCTACTCCTATTTTAAGAACTTCTGTATCTGGAATGAACTGTAACTCTCAATCCCTAAGATGATTTTTTTTCCCCCTTCTCATTTGGTTTATTCATGATGAGTGGCATTGTAGATGCCCTGATACCACCCTTGCATTTCTGTGATGGTCATCATTCCCAGTATCCTCACCCTTTGCAAGACATCTTAGGGTGGTTATTTAATGTGCTACTGCATATACTACTTAGGATTTTAATTCCTATCGTGCTTTCTCAGGTTTTAAATCAATACTTCAGAACTATCTGGAGGCTCATTACATGCTTACATTTAAGCCTTGTGTTTGTCATAAAGATGGAATCATAGTTCAGCCGTGAAAGTACCTGGACCTTTTCTAATAACTAGTCTGTTGTAATTTTCTTTCCAACCAGTTTCAAGGCTTATGCCATTTTCCTTCATTGGTTGGTATACCTTACATTAATTTTTCTACTTTTTAAAAATTATTTCCTATATTCCTTATGTTTATTTACTTTCCTATTTGAATTCAGTGTTTAACTCCTCCTCCGTCCTCATCAGTGTGTTTCAGGCTCTGACTCCCCACCAGCCCCATCACTTCCCTGTGGTCACTTTCCATCTCTGCTGTACCCGTCAGGAGTTTCCCCTTTGTAAGGGGGTCACACAAGAGCTGGACATATTCTCGGTCAACTTTGGAAATTTTTTTACCCTTTTCAAGCTCATGTTTGTTGACAATTATTACCAAGAACATAATCTATGGCCATCTTGTTAAACTACATTACCAAATACTAGATGTTTTTCTTTTTGGTTATAGGGCATGCACAGACCATCACCCAAAACCTTCAGGTAGTGGCTCCAGTGCCCAAACCAGATCACAGAAAAAGCTTTAGGAAGCAGAATTTCACATCTTGCCCACCCCAGTCCCACATCGGGCTCCCTGCTTACCGGATTTTTTTCTTTTATTTTTCCTAATCCACTATGGCTCCATGATCCACTAAGGTCGCCATCAGTTCCATGTCCCAAATAAGCGCTTAAACTGTGGCTGGTCCAAATGGTAAGTGTCCTAAGTATAAGGTACTGGATCTTGAAAACAGAGTATTTTACATTTTTTTGTACTAATGTGTTTATTATATATTGCTGTTTTAACTATTGTGTTAGGCTAAATAAAACCTATTTTTACCAGTTTCTTTTTACTATCTTAATAAATGACCTGGATGACTGCATCGTTCTGCTGGGCGGTGCTAAGTTCTCCCTCGGTCGGTTAGCTCCCTTCCCTGACATCGTGCGAGGCTGAGAGCTCACACAGCACTGCCTTCCTGGAGCCCTTAGGAGACAGTAGCACCATGATGCCAGGTTAGTGGTAGTGTTTATTTTAAAAGTACACAAAATATAAATTTTTTACATCAAAGTGTGATAACCTCACTTATACACTGCTCCATACTTACCTGGTTTGGTTTGCTTTTGATTTTTTGCTGGGGGTCATTAAAACAGCTGAGACTGCTACATAAAGTTGTCTTAAAAGGTGAGGTGGCCCCAGAAACCCAGCAGTGCAACAATTCAGTTTGGTTTGTTTAATGAAATTGGCAGAAGTCAGCAGATAGTTAGTCGAAGACTAAATACTGGCTTCTAGGCATTTTAAATATTTAAAACCTTGAGGATTTGCTTCATCTTGTAAACATAACTTAGACTTTGTTGGCATTAAGTTTGAAAAGCAAAATATTAAACCATGATTTTCATCAGCCTGCCTGTGGTCAGTATACACTCTCTTTATTATGAGAATGAAACCAAATAATAAGCAAAATACATCAGGAATTTCAAATTATACTGTAATGAATGAAGGTCCCGGCTGCCCTCTATGCTGGGAGCGATCTAAGTTCAGCTGCCCCTGCCCCCAGCTGAGGATGACCCCCGCTGTCTGCCAGACAGCACAAGGCCCCGGCCGCAACATGGTCGGGTCCTCTTACTCCGTGTCTTCCGAAGCAGTAAGACCGCTGCCACCTCTGCGGGCTCTGCCGGCCTTCCTTGGGCTTGGATTCACTGGGTGAGTGGTTTGGGACTATTGTCAAGACTGTACTGTCCCTTTAAGGTACCACATACCGCCATAGCTTACACAGCAGTCCTGTGGGGAGAGAGAAAGGTATTAGGGGCGGATGTGAGCAGGAAAGGTGGCTACTCCGTCCCGTGCAGAGTGCCACTACTCAACCTATGATGAATGGATGGAATGCAAATGGGAATTAAGATCTGCCTCCCCACAGCGCCGTCCTAGCAGAGTCTGGGTCTCTGGACCTCTTCCTCCTGGGGGGTCCAAAAAGTGAGGAACCATAAATGAATGTACTTTGTAAGCACAAGATAAAAAAAAAACTGTCCCTGAGCGGATGCAGACCAAAGGTGCCTCATAAACAGCGTTAGGTTACAGCCTTGGGTATCTGAGGTCATCACGGCGTGAGGAAACAGTCCGCAGCTTTCCCTGTGCCAGGGTTTCTGCAACGATGCTCTTTGTGCCACAGTTAATTCATAACAGTATTTTTAAGTAGTAAACTGGGGTACTTGCATATGCCAAATAAATATTCCTTTATAAGCTAAATTTAATTTAAAACTTGATTCTACTGAAAGCAAGGGGTATAAAATTCAAAAGGGGAGGGGAGTCAGGGCTCAGGCCTGTTCACCTTTCTGAAGGTGGTGTCCACACCTCCCTCAGTTCAGTCCTTCTGCCTGTACCCACCATCATCAGGTCCAGAGACCCCCTGGCTGGGGAGTGGCCGATTTACTAAAGACCAGAGACAGGGAGGAGCCAGTCCTGCATGCAGGGGCCTGCCAACAGAGTCACATACCTTTAGCACTTTATCCACCTCCTGTTTACTCAGATCCTCTCCACACTCTTGGGTCAGCCGCGACTGGATCAGGTTCCGACGTACCCGGTAATTTTTGGAAAAGATTTCAAGCAAAACCTGTCGGTGCTTTAGTAGCAAAAATACGTTATTGTGGAAAATAGTCACCTAAAAGAGAAACATCCCACACAAGAAATGCATAGCTATGGACCTAACTCCACACTGCAGTCTGCGCCTTGGACTTTTGTTTAAAGATGAATACACCTGACCCATCAGTCATCCTGAGACCCCAAGAAGAAAAGCCAGGGAAGTGCCAGCAGAGGACAAGCAGCTTAGACTTGGCATTTTATGATAATTAAGAGGCAGGGAAAGACACCATCTAAGTAAGTTGCATGAGGACAAGGCCCGAAAGCCCTGTCAACGTGTATTTTAAAAAATAAGCCCTTCCTTAAATCTGATCATTAACAGAAAAAAATTGTCAAATTATTTGAATTTCTGATTTTGTCAGGACTAGAAAACTCCGAGGCCACCTCTCCGGGCCAAGAGCACACAGGCTGGCTCAGGAAGAGCCGCTGCACTGCTCTCGCGTGGGGGCCCCTGGTGAGGCCAAAGGGGGATGCTCCTCATTTCGTCCCTATACCTTAGGGACAGGACCTGGAAAAAGAGCAGACTAGTGTTTCTGCAGTTTAATCTTCACCGTTCAGGTGAAGGCAAGTTCAGGATTTAAGGAGAATTTCTGGACCTCAGGGTCCAGAGCACACCAGCCAGACACTGCTGCTGGTTTAACTTCTATTGTGTTCACTGGACACTTGGGACCTTTCCTGCTGGGCTGTGACAGGAGGCAAATGGACCAATTTCTCTTAGAAACCAGCACCAGGTATCTGATCATTGCTTTTGATTCTTATAGCCAGCAGCCACCTGAGAAATGTGAACTGGTCAATGGTTCATGAATCCGGCTGAATGGCAGAATCCTCTGGAAAGATCTGTAAACATGTAGACCACAGGCACCTGGGTGGTTCAGCTGGCTAAGCACCTGCCTTCTGCGCAGGTCACGATGCTAGAGTCTGGGGATGAAGTCCTACATCGGGCTCCCTGCGTAACAGGGAGTCTGCTTCTCCCTTTGCCTACCGCTCCCCCTACTTCTACTCTCTGGAAACAGGTAAATACCTAGCTCCTACAGAGCTGAGCTAAATCTCTGGCATCAGTGCTAAGAGCCTACATATATTTTTTAAAAGAGGATTCTAATGCAGCTGGTCTAGACTGGCAATTGGGAACCACTGGTTTCGGATCAAAGGACAAGCACATCCAGCCTCTTTTAACACAGAGACACGGAGCGAGAATATTTAAAACTGGGAGTGGCTGGAAAACCTGAAGTATATATTCTGTGCTCCGGGTCTCCCGAAAGGCCTCATTTCCCCCTCCCCCGCTCTTGGGGAGACAGAAGCAGAGGTCAACTTACCTGATCACTCATGTCTCCAGACTCCCAGAGGGCGAACACCTTCTGCTCATCTGGGGACGCAGCAGTCTGGGGGGGAAACTAACCGAGGCCTAGGTGTGAGTTGTTGGTCTTTACCATGTGGGCACACCTGCCCTGCCCTGCACTCTTGCAGTCTGCATGAGCCCCATTTCGAGAATGAGACCACGTGAGACCAGGGGTTCCAATTCCAGCTCTTGCCACTCACTAGGGCTTCAGTGGGATGGAGATTCACTGGACAAGGAAGGGAATCTGGTTTCTGTTTCTCCTCAGAGCTTGGCATTAGCTCACCTCCAACATCCAGTGTCGTCCTACCCTAAACACAAGCCTTCAGACGCCTCCTGAGAAGCACTCCCACCCCTGTACCACATAGGATCCTGGGGATTCCTTCCAACCCCTTCCCTTAAGGGCTGTGTCGTTACGGGTGAGACGCCCTGCCCGACTCCCAAGCCACACCACCTGGTTCAGCAGGGTCTGAAGGTGGACCAAGGAAAGGGGGGCCTAGCTTGGGGGACCTGGTAGAGTGGCTCCCAACCTTGAGCCCACAAACACAAGCAACAGTGGTGGCTCCTACTCCATAAAGCCCCAGAGGGACTATAGCTGTACAATCTCATTTGATCATCAGAAACCAGAGAGGGGGGAACAAGGGGTTGCAGCCTCCCACTCTCCAGAGGGAGAATGCAGCCCAGTTTACTTCGTGTCATGTCACAGATCTAATATGTAGCAGAACCGGGGCTAAATTCTCCAGTCTGTGAGTCTACTCACTCACCCTGGACCTCTGCACCCTGAGGCTGGACACAGCGGAGGCCTTTTCCTCCTCAGAGGGGACCATCCCATAGGGTCCCTAATCAGGATCATGGGGAGGGAAGTCAATGGGAAAAGGAGAGAGGGGCGATGGTCTCCTGGGCACACCAGCCCCTCCAAGAGGAAGGAGGGCAGGAGTGCCTGAGAGCAACCTGCCTCGAGTCCCTCTCCCATCCACCTCAGCAGCCCAAGACGGCCTAGCTAACCCTTGGAAGGTACCCTTCTCCTGCTTGGCCCAGCTCTGACAAAAGGATCCTGGAGCTAACTAGACCCATTTGCTGGGTGTGGCTCCAAATAGGGCAAGGCCCCCAAACCGTGGTACCTTGCACAGGAAACTGCAGGGGCTTCTGACCTTGAATTGCAAAGGTTCACACTCCCTTAAGAGGCAGCCACAGCCCCACACCACACCGGTTTGCTGCTCTGCTGGGCAGAGCCTGGGGGTACAGAATGACCAGCACCACTGCCTGAAGCCAGAGCCTGGCCCTGTCCACCCTCAGCTAAGGCTGGTCGGCAACACACCCTCTGCTCCTGTACTTCTTCCACTCCAAGACACCCCCCTCTCCCCACCCCCAGGACTCTGGTAGGAGAGGCCCAGGGTGTGGGTGGCTCACACTGCCACCTGCAGGCTGGCAGCGGAAATGTGAGCACGCTGGTCATGAACCTCTAGCCAGAGAGGCTTGCCAGAGCCCGGACACAAGCCATGGGCTTGGATCAAAGGGGCAGCACCTCAGTTTAAGGCAGAACATATTTCAGCCCTGCAGCCACTATACTGAGGTCAGCTCTACCCCTCCTAGGTATACGACCTCCACACAAGCTCATTTCATTTGTCTAAAAATAGGTATCTGTACCTTCAAATTACAAAAGATCAAGTGATGACAGAAATGAACTCATCCTGAAAAACGGTGGGGTGACAGTGACCTGCATGAACCGCGGCCCTGCTGCAGGCCAAGCAACAGGCTAGCACCTCTGGACATCTTCGCGGGTCCAGGGTACCAAAGCCAACATCTGCCCCCACCAGGTGAGGGTGCAGAGCCCAAGGGGCTCAAGCTCACACAAAGCCAACCCATAAGAACCAAGCTTTGGACTAAGGTCAACGCTCCTCCTGAGTTCCCATGCAGCCTCCAAATGGTCCCCCCAAAGCAAGCAGGGCACAGGCCACTCCAGAGGGACCCCACTTGTTGCTTTCTGCCAAGAAAGGTGCTGTGTGCCCAGGGGCCGTCCTGAGGGGCAGAGGATGGCCTCGGGTGAATGCCCATCTGGAGGTGCGGGCTCTACTTACAGGCACCAATATCTGCTTGCACCCGGCGGCCAGCACCGTGTCCTGCAGCATGCGGTCCGAGATGCCGCTGAACAGTGTGTGGCCAGGTGGGAGGCTGGCCAAATGCAGGTTGAAGAGGCGCTTGAGTTCGCTCAGCGTGAGCACAAACTGTCTCTGGAAGGTGGCCTCCACGAAGGCCCTCAGTTCCCGGGCCACGGGGGTGCTTGTGCAGCCCGGCGGCGGGTGCCCATTGAAGCTGTCCCCGCTGGCCACCTGCCCGCCAGGCAATCCGTTGGCCAGCCTGTTGTGGAGGCCACCACCAAGAGAAGTGTCCATGGGTTCCTCATCTTCCTCTGCATCTCGATCTTCCTCGTCTTCTCCCTCCTCACTCATGGGCTCCTCCTTGATCCGCACACTGGGCAGGACCGCGCATGCCTGCATCTGCTCCTTCCTCCGCTGCAGCTCCCGTTCCAGCACGGCGTGGTTCTGCTGGGCCTTGCTTTTGGCCACCTGGACCCGCTGGTCCCCAGAGAGCAGTGCAGTGGGCCCTATAGAGAGAGGCAGTGCTGTTGCAGAAGGCTCAGGGAGAGCACAGAGAAGAGCCCTCCGCCCAGCGACAACCCCTGCCAGCCCAATGGGGCTGAAGCAAATACTGCGGTCCTGCCTTTCACCCCCCCACCTGACCCAGGAGGGATGGAACTCCCCCCGCAATGAAGAAAGAAACAGAAGCAGGGAAAATCAGAATCCCACACTGGGAGATTCAAACTAGGATGGGTGACTGCTGACTCCCTGCCAGTTCTTCCTGTCCCACTGCCACCTCCCACTGACCCAGGAAGGCCCGCACCCCAGCACAGCCCCAGAGTTCAGAAGCCCTCAGTCCCGGGGCCAAGCCTTACCTTGAGGTCTGTAGGGGAAGGGGGAGGAAGGCACAGAAAGGACACCTAGTGGTGAGAGCCACACACCCTTCTCCAGCCCAAGCCAAGACAAGCCCCCACAAAACAGGCCTCCCTGAGCCAGGGCTGGGTTAGGGGGCCCTTGCCCACCTGATTGTCCATCTGGCTTCTTTGGCAAGCTTTCCTTCACAAGATTATATACTTTTTCTAATCTGAAAAGAAGAATAAACTCTCTTAACTTTACGCCTCATCCCATCACCTGTGTCACTACAGCAACACCTGCCACCGAGGCAGGACAGCCTGGTAACTGAAAATGCTGGTGCACAGAGCTCTGCCAGCCCTCCCAACGGTGCATAGGCCCCATGCCCATCAGGAGCCCCTGGGCTGGGGTGGGCAGCAGTGACCCATAGAAGCCCAGGCTCCTGCTCCCTCCCAGATCTGACCAGCAGGGGTGGCTGTGCCAGACCGGTGCCGGGGCGTTCTGGGATCGATCCGCAGCGTGTGCTGGAGTGGAAGAAGGCGTGTGCGGGGGGGCCCCAGCGTGCCTTCACCAGCCCTTACTTGGCCTGGATGCCCGTCCACAGCATATGCTGCCGCTGGACCACATCTGGATGTTTCTTGATGAACTCCCCATCGTAAGGCAGTATGAACTCCCAGCCTTTGTTGATCCTCACCACGGCCATGTGCTCTAGGAAGTCCTTCACATCCTCCGTGCAGAGCTGGGGGACAGGACAAACGTGAGGCCCGCAGCCCCGCTCCCTAGCGGCAGGGCCCAGGCCTCTGACCAGGAGCAGCACTTACTTTAGTCACTGCTGCCACCTCCTTCCTCACCACCCACCGGCTCTGCGTGAACTTCCACATCTGAGGAGAAAAAGCAGCCTGTTTCAAGGAGGCAAAGGCAGATTGCTCCGAAAGCCATCCATCTCCCAGAGCCCTGCAGCTGTCCTGGGGCTCCAAGATGAGGGAAGACTGTTCCCCAGCAAGAACTCCGACTGGACCAGCCCCCTCCTCCCAAGCCCCACTCTGACAGCATGTGCACACACAGATGGGCCGGCAGGCAGTGACACATGGCACATGCGCTCCGGAGAGCAAGCCCAGGAGCGGAAAGCCCCCACACTTTGGCCCCAAGACAAAAACAAAGCACAGAGGCACCTAGCTGCTAACTGTCCAGAGAAGCTGGGACAACCAATCAGGCAGAGAAAACACGGGCACTCTCTCGAACAGCTTACAGGCTGCCCTGCACACATGATGGTCACTGCAGGCAGCTTAGGAAACTGATCTCCCCAAACTCGAAGCACAAAGCTGAGGTCAATGGAGGCAGTGCAAATCTCAGCAGCCAGGGTTCAGGCCCTTGAGAGGGATGCCTGGGCTAGGACTTACTGAACGAGGACAGGGCAACAGTGGGGGAATGAGCTGGCTCAGGAGCTGCCAAGACCCACAGCAATAATGCAGGGAATACACATGAGAGAAGCAGGCCTGCCTGGGACTGTGGGGAGCCTGCTGTTAACGAGCAATTGGACAGTCTAATACCACTGGGCCCAAACCCCTGAATGGGACCATTCAGGGGTTTGGGCCCAGTGGTATTAGACTGTCCAATTGCTCGTTAACAAAATCAGAGCACAACAAAGGGGAGTAGCAGGCAGAGGAAGAGGGAGAAGCAGGCTCCCCACTGAACAGGTAGAGCCCGATGTAGGGCTCGATCCCAGGACCCTGGGATCAGGACCTGAGCCTGAGACTTAACCAACTTAACCAACTGAGCCACCCAGGCACCCTCAACTGAACAGTTAAAAAAAACTGCTTAGGTCAAATGAAACGTGTTCCTTAGCCAGAGTCCACTTATGGGCCCCTGGTTTGTAATCCCCAGGCCAAAGGAACCCTAATGTTCTTATGAAGCCCAAGACTCCAGGATTCTGAATCAAAGGAGAAAGAAACAGGGTCCAGAACCACCCGGTCCTCGCCCTGGCCAGACAGACCTGTCCTTCCCCTGCTCCTAGCCAAGGCTCTGACAACCCTGCCCTGCCCGTGACCCCCTCCACGACCCCTGCCCAACCCACCAGAGGCCAGAGAGCCTGGGCACTTACAACAAAGTCGCGACCCCGGCAGAGCACCTCGGCAGGCACGCCGCTATGAGGGCTGGAGGAGTCCTTGGGGTACAGGATGTCACTGCCAACAAGAGCAGGAGCAGCGCGTCAGTCCCATTCCTCAGCCCCTCCACTGCCTGCCGGGCCCCACCCCCGGCTCCAAGCTCCCGCCCAGCCCAGCCCTCTCCAACACAGGCCGATACTGTTGCCCTCAGGGTTGCCCTTCCAACTGTGCATGGAGCCTGGCTCTGTGAACACATACGTAGAAAAGAAGCACTCGCCCTGTACACATCCCCCGAGAGTTCTTCCTCCCAGCCCTTCACAGCCTTCCATGTACACACTGGCCCAGCTCCGAGGCCCCCTGCAATTGGGAAGGGCAGGGGCTCAGAAACAGGCCTGGGACTCTGGGAAGACAGCGAGTCCCACATGGGAGTGCAGGTGTGAGGCCTAGAGACTGGCTGGGAAGCAGGACACAAGGCCTTCACCCCCTGCTGAAAGGATGGGCGGGTAGTGTGAGTGGGAGCAGGAGGGGTCGGGGGCTGGAACGTGGATGGGCTCTGAGGCACGAGTGAGGCCGAAGTCTCTGGAGCGAATGGGACCAGCAGTCCAGCTTGGAGAACTTGAGGGCCCAAGGGTGAACGAGCAGGGTGTGCCCCCCCACCAAGACCATCCCGTGCCCAAGGAGCCTCTGCTCGCCTGCGCCATTCCTGCTGGGAGCCCTCTCTCCTGCCCTCCTCAATCCTCCCTAGCGACCAACTAATACTCCTCCTTCCAGGTCGAGTCTCTGTTCACTCCCTTCACAGAAACACACTATGGGTACAGGGACCATCACTGCACACAGAAGGGAGCTGCTAGAAAGGGACTGAGCACGTGAAGGATGTGGTGCGTGCCCCGGATCTCTGCACTCGGCGCTCTCATCTGTAATGGTGCGCAGCTCCGCCCCACACATCTCCTGAGAACAGGCACAGTGTGTGAATGACAGCAGAGCACAGAGCACGCCAAGGGACAGATTTAGTGAGCGGTGTGTGAATCCTGCATCATCTCCTCACAGGAACACAAAGGGACCAAAGAAGAAGGAGCACCACCCCCAGCCATGGCGTGGCAGTGAGGGCTCGCAGCAGAACCCGAAGCACAGGGGCAGACAGAACACATGCGGCCTGGGAAGCCCTACTTTCAGGTCACAGGGACAGACCCCAGGCTAAAGGGCAGAAGCATCAGGGCCACGGGCAGTGCCGGGCAAAGAGCTCAAACCCTAGGTCAGCCAGTGCTGCCTTGCTTCCAGACGTTTATTAAGTCTCTGCATCTCAGGGTCTGTGTCCTCGGGAGTGATATGCTGGCCCCTCCTAGCTCTTGCTCATTCATGGCATAAATATACCTAGGTGGTCCCATTTAGCAAGTGATGCGCCATCCAAAGGCCTTCCATAACCAAACACTTAATTAATGTTGCTGGAGGAAACAGCCACGACCTGACAGACACTGGACACGTTTTCCAGGGCAAGGGCGCCACCAGGTGGCAGCAACATGAATAGCATTTACAATTCACTAGGCCAACCAACCAAAATGATGGAGTTTCTGTAATGAAGTACTTAAAAATTTTGAGCAATTCATATTTGATAGATTGTTCACCTTACACTACATTTTCTAAAAAGTGAGCCTTTATCAGTGTATTTTATGTTACACCATTTAAAATTAACATAGTCCAGATACACATAAAATACAGCCACACATATAAGCAAGAGTCTAAGATATGCCAGGCATTATACTGAGTGCCAGGGACATGAGGGAGGGTCAACAGAGAAGTTCTTGCCCCTCTTGAAAGTGACAGTCTGGTGGAGGAATCACAGAAGAGAAACTCCTGAAAGGCACCAAGCCACATGCTCTGAACCCCACGGGACATGTGAAAGGAAACTCACGCTCAGACGCATCTTAATGAACTGTGGAAAGCCACAAGAGAATAATCTCAAAAAGTGCCAGAGGGAACCAAGGGTAAAGAGAGTAGACTCGTCACTAGAAACAACGGGAATGAGAATGCAATGAAATTATGTCAGTGTGTGGAAGGAAAACAATCAACTTCCAATTCGACACTCAGGAGAAATATCCTTTAACAACAAAAGTGGAATAGACATTTCCAACCACATGAAACTCAAGGGAACTCCTCCCTTGCAGCCCTTCATTAAAGGAAACACCCCAGCGGTTTTTGGCAGAAGGTAATTATCCCAGATAGAAACTTAGACACACAATCAGAGAAAGACAACATATGATCTCTCTGATATGAAGAATTTGAGAGGCAGGGGGGAGGGGGGTCATGGGGAAGAGAGGGAAAAAAATGAAACAAGATTGGACCGGGGAGGGAGACAAACCATAAGAGACTCTTAATCTCATGAAACAAACTGAGGGTTGCTAGGGGGTCGGGGAGGAAGGATGGGGGGGAAGAAAAAAAAATCCTATCTTCGCATAGTGCCAAATGTCCCTGGCAGGACATCTATATATCATGGAATTAAAGGAGCTGTTTTATAAAGGAAAAAAGAAAAAAACCAAACTCAGAGTCATGATGAGCAAATTAAAAAAGTAAATATAGGGGCGCCTGGGTGGCTCAGCTGGTTAAGTCACTGCCTTTCAGCTCAGGTCATGATCCCGGAGTCCTGGGATCGAGTCTCCCATTGGGCTCCCAGCTCTGCAGGGAGCCTGTTTCTCTCTCTGGCCTTCTCCCCTCTGATGCCCTCTCTCACTCACTCTGTCTCTCTAATAAATAAAGAAAATCTTTTAAAGAAAAAAAAGTAAACATGTGAGATTTGAAGAATATTGATTGGATATAATGTCCTATGGGTTTTAAAATACAATTAAAATACATAAATAAAACAGCACATGAGATGGGAGGAAGATAAGTAAAATTCTAAGGCCTTTGAATTGTCCTGGATGAGGGTAAAACACAATAGTTAATATTAAACATCATCAGTTATGAATGCACCTTGAAATCTATAGGGTACTCACTAAAAGAACCCAGAAAGGATAACTTCCAAATTGGCAAGGAGAAATGGAATAATAAGACAAGAATCCCACAGAAGGTAAGAATGGATGTAAAATGCAGGACAGACAGCCCTACAGCAGGCTTAAACCCAAAATATCAGTAATCACATTGAATTTAAATGGATCAGATGCTCCCAGAGAACTTACCTCTTCACGACCCAGTTTCCTTGGACTAACATCGCCACCTTCTGGATGCCACGCAGAACAGCCACAGAGTCGATGGAGGGACCGAGGAGGCTCATCAAGTTGGCAAAAGGCATGACCTTCACTGAGGACGCAGGAGACATGAGACAAGGGAAGAGGGCCTGGGCACCCTCCTCCCCAAGTCTGTACAGCCTCAGGCTTCCATAACCACCCCAGCATGGGACTAACACTGGCGACACAGGAATAATAAGCAATGACTCCACTGGCTGCTCGTGCAGGCACCCCGCACTCACGGAATCCAGGAGCAAACACCCCTAAGGGTGCTCCTTAAAGGTAAGACTATTACAGGATGCCTGGCTGGCTCAGCTGGTATAGTATGCGACTCTGGATCTCAGGGTCATGAGTTCAAGCCCCACACTGGGCGTGGAGCCTACTGGGGGGGGGGGGGACGACGGGGGACACACAAAAAAGGTAAAACCATTACTACTACTGGAGCCCAGAAAGGGCTGCGGTAGGCCCCACATGCTCTGCAGCAAGGCCAGGGGCCTGGCACCCCAGTGGCCCCAGGCAGGGCTGGGGCTCCCTTCTGTTCAGGCCCCTGGAGACCCTAGAGATGGTATCTCCGAAGGGGAGCCCAGGGCTTGGCACTCAGCTGTGAGGTTCAGGGTTCACATCTGCCCTACAGGCTCTGCTCTCTGAGTAAGGAGACCCATCCCTGCCATGTGCAGCCTGGTGTGCGGGTGCCACAAAATCGTGCAAGTGAACGGAGTTCATGTTCACATGCAAGGCACTGTATAAGCCTCATGTCAGCCCTCAGGAGCTCTCCTAGTTCCTTAGGCACAGGAGGGTCAGAGGCCTGCCCAGGCTCACACAGTGGGGGAGCGGCCAGGGTGGATGGAGAACAGGAACCTGAGCCTGGCTGAGTTGGTTCCAGGCGAGGCCAGAGCTGTAACGTGGGAGCCTCTGGCCTTGCCTCAGTCCTCAGTCTGTCCCACACTCTGTTCCCCCAGGTGGCAGGGCTGGGGCCCTCTGGGGGAAGTGGGTGTCCCACCCACCATTCTTCATCAGGATCTTGATCTGATCAGCCAGGGGCAAGGTGCGCAGCTGGGCCATGGACAGGACGTTGCTGGGGGCCACGGGTTTGTCTCTATTGAAAACAGAGATGGTGGGTTAGAGGAGGGGGTGAGAGGGGAGATCTGGGGTGGGGAGGGCAGCGTCCAGCCCAACTCAACTCACTTCTCCTCCTCCGGGCTGGGTGGCATCAGCATCATGAGGTACTCACTGCAGGGGAGAGGGCAGGGTCAGCAGCTCCTGGGCTCTGTCCCTGCCCCACCCCTGCCCACAAACCCAGACTCCACCTCGGCTGAAGCCACCCTAGGGGAGGGCTGGAGACTGGGGGGCAGAAACCCATGCCCACCCTTCCCTTGCTCCCCCCAAACCTGCAGAGAGAGGATGACCACTTCTTCCCAAACCCACCCTCTCAGCCCTCTCCAGGGAATGAAGGGCCCCCTTCCATGTCTGCCTCCCTTGCTTCAGAAGGGGGCCACAGTCCCCAGGAAGGCCCAGCACCAAAGGGGGCCTCCTGGGGCCAGTGGTGGGCTCAGGAGCCCACAAAGCTGAACACCCCTGGCCTGGCCGGTCCCACCTGGGTGACTTGACGAGTTCTGTGTTCTCAACCCCGCTGGAACCCTGGCACAGCAGGTACTGGCGCTCGTGCTCAGAGCGGCTGTCCTGTTGGGGAAGGGGCAGGGTGGGAGGGCCCTTAGCCACCAGCCCGGGCCTGTGCCACCCCCAAGCCCCACTGCCATCCAATTTTCACCCCTGTGTCACCTTCCACTCCAGCCACCCACTGTCCTGCCCCAAGGCCAGCCACAGAATCATATCCAACCACCTGAGCACAGCAGTCAAGGCCTCTTGTGAGGCAGCCTCAACCAACCATTTCCAGCTTTATGACCGAACAGCCCCAGCATCCATCGAGGTGCCCTGCCAACAGGGCAGTTAACAGTTATCAGTTAACAGTCACAAGCACCTACTACGCGCCGGACTCTGGCCCAATGACTACATATATACGTCCACTGATCTCATTAGGTAATTTGCATAAAGTCACACACCAGGAAATAGCAGTTTCTGGAAGTCTGACTCTATCAACATGAACCTCTTTCAGGAAAGTTCCAGAGAAATCAGGAGTTGCTCCTCCCCCAGAACGATATTGGGGAGCCCTATTGCATCTGTGCCTTAGATTCAATCACCTCCCTTACTCAATACAGTTTCAAGGACTGCGTTCTAAGTCAGCACAAGAGATGAAAACCAAGTATAGTCAAAGCACCCTTGACAAATACACGGTGAACTGGCCATGTGAGAGACGGCGGGTTCTCCACCTTCATTCAGGACCCACGACGCATAAAAACACATAGCCGAACACCAGCTCTGCCCTGGGGCCAGCAAACAGCTCACACTTGCAGAGAGCCTAGGGATGCCGAGACTGCTGACCCAGAAATGGACTCCTTTCTCAATCTCCTGCTCCCCTGGGGACACACACTAAATAGACCAGCTGGAACAAAGGACAAACTGTCCCCAAGACTTCACTCTCTCTCCTTGGACTCCCTACCACAAGTGCCTCTCACTTATTCTGAAACCAGTTCAAGGGGAGACTGGGCTCCTCTCTGAGGACCCCGGCCCTGGGCCAGTGCCAGCCGCCACTGGGGACCCAGCTCACCCTCAGGCCGTAGTAGTGCAGGTGCACCCAGGGCTCCTCAGCGTGCTTCTTCTGCAGGAACTCGTAGGACTGCACGCGGCGCTGGCGGGCCTGCTCCGACTCAGGACGGGAGAATCGCACCTGGAGGGGGGCGGGTCTTGACCTCAGGCCCGGACCCATCCTGGGTTGCTGGCCCGCGCTCACAAGACTGGAGAGCCCGCACCACTCCCACCTCCCCTCATTTCCTGTCACACATCTCTTAAATTCAGCTCCAACTGTGTCCTTCTCTGTGACTTGCTGACACAGGCCAGGGAGCAGCTTTCTCTTGCTTCTGCCTGCCCAGCACCCAATCCATTTCCACTCCCACTGGTAATAGGCCCCCCCACTTTCCTTTGGGAAATACCCAGTTCCCCCTTAGCCCAGTTCCCACCCCCACACACGTTCCCAGCCACAGGAGTGGGCACGTGACTCAGACCTGGACAATCCGAGCACCAAATCCTCTTAGCCACAGGGGCTGGTTCAGGGTTGGCCAAGCCAATGAGTCCAGTCTGGGACTTTAGTTAGAAGTAATGAGAAAGAAGTTTCTTTTCCCCTGGGGTCTTGGAAGCTGGGAGGATGTGAGCCTGGAGCTGGGACAACTCTGTACCACTGGGGACAGACACCCTGCCTGAGAAAGAGGCCAAAAGAGGAAGGCAGAACCTGGAGATGGAGATGGAGAAACCAGGTCTCGATGACAGAGTCTGAACACCTTAATCCAGCCATACCTGAAGCTACCCCTCAACTTTTCAACAACAGAACCAATACATTCCATTTTGGGCTCATGCCAGGTAGATCCAAGTTTCTGCTGCTTAGCATCCCAATGGAATCAAGCCCTGACACCTCTCCTATGAAGGGGACCCCTGCAGGGGCATTGGTAGATTACAGAACCCTGGGATTCTTTTTTTCTTTTTTTTAAAGTAGGCTCCATGCCGAACACGGGCCTTGAACTCACAACCCTGAGATCAAGAGTTGCATATTCTACTGACTGAGCCAGCCAGGCACCTCAGAATCCTGGGATTCTATATGGGTCCTCTGAAGTTCATGGGCCTAAGGATGACTTGTTATACGAGGGCCAACTCAGTCCCTGAGAAGGAAAGGAGGGTGATCATTCGACAAGCTACTGAGAGAACAGGGCGAGCACCCACCACTGCAGAGCGGTCATGTCGGTGTCGGCCCACCTTCAAGGGTGTGCAAAGACTCACAACTTAAGCCATGTCCAAATGCCACCCGTGTCACTAGTTATGCCTTCTTCCTTAAACCCTCATTTTAACCTCCATATTCTTACAAAGAGAAAACTCTACAAGCCATAAACGGAAGGTCAATATTCTTCTCACAATGTTTGAAATACAGGAATAAGTATTAAGATAGAAATGCTGCATCTGTGCACCACTGAAAAGACAGAATTACATGGTTAAGTAACAAAGGGCTTTGGCTACACTAGGACAGGGGCTTCATGGCACCGACTAAGTGGGTCCCCTGGCCTCCTATGCCCCAGTTTGCTCCTCCCAGCCAATTCCAGTTCCAGCCAAGCCCTAGGGTCCCCACTCTACCAAAGCCCCGGGCAGCTATCCTGTGCACTGCTGGGACAAGGCAGGATGGGCGGAGACAGGTTAGCCCTTCAGGCTGCCCAGCAGGAAGGCTCAGAAAGAAGGGACCCTGTTTCAGTACCTGTTTTACCCCCAGAGCCCGGGTAGTACGGAGCTCCTCCCACCCCGTGCAGCCTTCAGGCAGCTGAGCTACAAAGCCGGCCCCGCTGCCCGCCTCCCGCCAGCGGCACGCTCTCTCTCCTCGGGGCCAGAGTTCACTCACTGTGATCTGCTTCACGTCTTCTTCCGCCTCATCCTGTGAAGAGTCTCCAGCTGCAAGAGAAAGCGGATGCTGTTTGCAGCCTCTGGCGGTGCCCTCAACTCCCCCGAAGGCCTCAGGCAGGGGTATCTGGGAATTCTTCTAGACAGAGGTCGTTGAACAAGTCAGCGCTTTTCAGCTGGGGGCCATTTTGCCCATCAGGGGACACTTGGGAATGCAGGAAGACATCTGGTTGTCCAGTGCAGGTTGAGTGCTCCCGGCATCCAGTGGAAAGAGCGGGGATCCTGCTAAGTGTCTGAGCATCCATCCCCCTGCAGTTTTTCCCATGACCAACCCCTCCTGCCAAGATGGAGACAGACAGAAGGGCTAGGGGTCCAGAGCTCACCCTCATTGGCCGCCTCCCTCTCCCGGTGCTTGGCATCTGCCTTATCCAGGTAGGAGAAGCTGGGCCGCAGCTGCAGGATGCCGTGGAGAGGCGTCAGGTGCAGCTCACCTGGCAGAGGAAGAAGGCCTCAACCTGACTCTGGGAACTGGGGCCAACCCACACAGCCTGGCTCACAGCAGTCACAAAGGGCCCTGCACTGCCCCCCAAAGGCCTCGGCCCACCGCCCAGCCACCTGCCACCTCTGCTCTAGCCCCCAGTCCCAGGACCTTGGGGCCACCAGGCCCGTAGCCCTCCAAACGCCACCTGGCCCCATGAGCACACAGCTGCATCCCAACACGAACCCAGACTCTTCTGCTCCAAGCCACTTCTTCAGGCCGGCCTGAACACCCTCCCCCGTAAGCATCGATGGCCTTTCCGACCCTGGTTGCCACCCCCTCCCCCCCTAGTCGCTTGCTCTGGCACATGGCAACTTTTCCACTTCAAACACGGTCTGCTCTTCCCCACCAGGCCTCTGCCAGACGCCCTCAATGCCCACCACCCACTCCCCACACAGACCGCCTCTCCTCATCCTCCAACTCGGCCTGCCAAAACCCCACCAATCCGCTCAGAAGTCTGAGCACTAATGTGGTTGGAGGAATGGTCCCAGGCCTGGCCGGCTGGAGGAGTGTCTACACAGTACAGAATGCAGATCAGGTCTTTTCCTTGTGAATGAGACCTGTGCACTGGTGGGCAGTGCAAAGATCATCAATTTCTCTCAACTCAATATGGGCTTGAAAGAGAAGAAATCACACGCTAAGCCTCTGGTAAGTGGCTCTCTGGACTCCAGAGGGAGCAGAATGCTCCCAGTTAGGAGTAAAAAGCAAATGGTCCTAACAAAAGAACGGGGAGAAAAAAAGCACACACACAAATAGATCTGGGGCTCCTGGCTGGCTCAGCTGGTAGAGCATGAGACTCTTGATCTCTAGGTTATGAGTTTGAGCCCCAAGCTTGGTGAGTATGGAACCTACTTAACAAACAGAACAAAACAAAAACACACACAAAACACAGAACCTACAGACTCTGGACTAGAGGTGACACACTCATGGTCGCCATAGGGAAGTGGGTGGGGGGAAAGGGTGAACAAGGTGATGGGATTTAGGATAAGCTTATCACCATGAGCACCGAGGCAGGTAGAGAATCACCAAATCACACTACTGTACACCTGACACTGATGCAACGCTGCTTGTTATACTGGAACTTAAAAAATTAAAAAGGGATCATCTTACCACCCTACATACAAGAATAATTTTCAGAAATGTTAAAAAGTTCTGTATGGGGCACCTTGGTGGCTCAGTTGTTAAGCATCTGCCTTCAACTTGACTCATGATCCTAGAATCCCGGGATTGAGCCCTGCATCAGGGTCCCTGTTTGGTGGGAAGCCTGCTTCTCCCTCTCTCACTCCCCCTGCTGTGTTCCCTCTCTAGCTGTGTTTCTGTCAAATAAATAAAATCTTTTTTTTTTTAAGATTTTATTTATTTATTTGATAGAAACATAGCCAGAGAGGGAACACAAGCAGGGGGAGTGAGAGAGGGAGAAGCAGGCCTCCCACCGATCAGGGAGCCCAATGTGGGGCTCGATCCTGGGTCTCCAGGATCATGACCTGAGTCGAAGGCAGTCGCTTAACCAACTGAGCCACCCAGGCGCCCCAGTAAAATCCTTTAAAAAAAAGTTTTGTATAAAATACTGTAAATACTGCAAAAAACTTTAGGGGCGCTTGGATAGTTTAGTAGGTTAAGCGTCTGCCTTCAGCCTAGGTCCTGATCCCAGGGTCCTGGAATAAGCCCCACATCGGGCTCTCTGCTCAGCGGGGAGTCTGCTTCTCTCTCTGCCCCTCCTCCTGCTTATATGCACTCGCTCTCTGTCAAATAAAATTAAAAACAAAAAACAAACAAACAAAACCTTTTTTTAGGAGAACCTTTGTATGAACCTAGGATAGGAGAAAGAATCCTAAAAAACAACACAAGAGATTCAGAAGAAAAAAGGACAGGTAAGTTTGGCCACAGAATACAACCACATCGGGAAGATGCCACAAAGTTCTGGAGACGGACGGTGGTGACAACTGCACACCAATGCAAATGCCCTTAATGTTATTGAACTGCATGCTTAAAAACATTTAACATGAGGAGTGCCTGGGTGGTGCAGTCAGTTAGGCATCCGACTGGGTTTTAGTTCAGGTCGTGACCTCAGTTATGAGATCAAGCCCCGTGTTAGGCTCCACACTCAGTAGGGAGTCAGTTTATGAATCTCTTCTTTCTCAGCCTACTCCCCACCCCCCGAAGCAAGCTTTCTCTAAATCTTTTTTAAAAAATGGTTAAGGGGTGGGTGGCTCAGATGGTTAAGTGTCTGCCTTCACCTCAGGTCATGATCCCGGAGACCCGGGATCGAGCCCCACATCGGGCTCCCTGCTCGGTGGGAAGCCTGTTTCTCCCTTTCTCATTCCCTGTGCTTGTGTTCCCTCTCTGGCTGTGTTTCTCGCTGTCAAATAAAATCTTTAAAAAAAAAAAGGTTAAAATGGTAAAATTTCATGTCATGTACACTTTGTCATAATAAAAATTAATTGAAAGAAAGGAACAGTCCCAGCTGCAAGGTGTGAGACATGGCTTCAAAAAAGGATGTGGTCATTTGATACTACTTCTGAGTCTACTTCTGAGTCTATTCTAGTTTGTTTCCTGAGTGTTCAAATTAGTTTTACTTATTGCTTTATGAACTCTAAGCACTTACTTTTTAATGGCTTTACTGAGATACAATTCACATGCCATACAAAATCCACCCACTTAAAGCATCCTAGTCAGTGTATTTTACTATATTCCTGGAGTTGTACAACCAGCACTACTATCAATTTAAGACCATTTTCAGGGGTGCCTGGGTGGCTCAGTCTGGTAAGTGTCTCGATTTCAGCTAAGGTCATGATCTCAGGGTCATGAGACTGAGCTGAGCCCTGTGACGGGCTCTGGACCTGGTGTGAGGTCTGCTTGGGATTCTTTCTCTCCTCTATCCCCTGCCCTGCAAAGAACATTTTCATCTCCCCAGAAAGAAGCCCCGAACCATCCTCAGTCATTCCCCATCCCATAGTCCTCTCAGCCACGGGCAATTACTATGTGTTTTCCATCTCTAAGGAGTCTCCTCTCCGGACACGTTCTATAAATGGACAGCTACAACACGCCGCCTTCTGCGACCGGCTGCTTTCACTGGGCATCATCTTTCAAGGCTCATGCACAGTAGAGGACAGATCAGCACTTCATTTCCTCACACGGCCAAATAACATTCAGTCGCATGGGCAGAGTGCACTTTGCTACCCAGGCATCAGCTCGGACCTATGGACTGTTTCTGCGTTTTCACTATTACGAATACTGCTACTATGAATACCCACGTCCAAGTTTTGTGTGGATGGACATTTCACTACTCTTGCGTAGATGTTGTCTAAGAGTAAAGTTGCTCATGCATTGTTTTTCTTTTTTTGAGAGGGAGGGAGGGAGAGAGAGTGCGAGCGAATGAGTAAGGGGAGAGGCAGAGGCAGAGAGAGAATCTCAAGTAGACTTCCCGTTGTGCGTGGAGCCCGATGCGGCTCTATTCCAGCACCCTGAGATCATGACCTAAGCTGAAATCAAGAGTCAGAAGCTCTACTGAGCCACCCAGAAGTCCCACAAGTACCTTGTATTTAAAACAAAATTCTCCACCTATCTCAGAAGTCACGCTGTGTGAATGTCTGTGCCCCAGGAGGACAGTGACCTTGGAAGCACCAGCTCTATCAGGTCAGGCAGCATCAAAACCAGGAAGTCCTTAGAGGTGACCTATTCTGGCCCTGACAGCGTCGTTGCTACAATGTGCCCGGCCCCTACGGGCATCTAGCATTCAGGGAGCAGCAAGCTGGGTACCAGGTGAGGGACAGCCTCCTCCCATCCCACTTCCCTCCCACCCAAGTGGCCTCCAGGAGCCACAGCAGCTTGGCTGCCCAGGGCAGGTACCTTGCCTGTAGAGCGCGGCAGCGTATCGGGCTGTGTTACTGGTGCTCTGGGAGGAACAGAACGTCTGCTTGTCCATCAGCTTCCTGGGAGCACAGCAAGAACAGACTTCAGGGGAAGGAAGCTCCAGACCCGGGGCAGGGCAGGCACAGCCCCCCTCCACCCCAGACACCTTCTGATATTCAATATCCAGGGACAGAGATCAAGGCCCAACTCAGCATATGTGAACCTCAGGAGGGAGGCTGGGGAAGAGAAAACACAAGGCCTGGTTTGTGGCCCAAGGACATGTAGTGGGTCAAGCCTCCACTCCTATCAAGGAGCAACTCGGGAGGGAAGACATTTGCCACAGGGCAGGGTAGCGCTAGGCCCAAGCATGTGAAGGGGCACGAGGGCCCAGGGGTCTGACAGGCCTCTGGAAGGCTCTTACTGGATCACACCAAAGCCGGCAGGCTGGACCCAGGGGACTCACGAGGAGTAAGTGCTGCTCTCATCTGCGCAGGCGCCGTCCACATTGAGTGCGATCTGCTCTCCTTTGCTGCGGCAATAGTTGGGGTTCAGGGTATCGATGGCCATCTCAAGCTCTACCTGAAGGCATCAAGCACCCCCACCAGCTATGAGGAACTCAAGGACCCCCCCCAACCTGGCCATAGCCATGTCCTGATCCCAGGTCCTGCCAATCCCAGCCCAGCCCAGAAGCAGGCCTGCCACACAGCCCTCCCTAAGGGCACCCAGGGTTCAGTCGACATCAAAATCACAAGCCCTAATTCCGAAAGAAAGGCCAAAATCTAAATTAGGTGCCAACATTTAAAATTCAAGAGATTTTCTCATAAAAATTCTCATTTCCAACTTTTCTTGGAAAGTCGGTGCAAGGGGTAATGGGGGGCTGGAGCTGCAGACATGTCACGTGTCCAGCGCTCCCAGCCCCTATCACTCCACCCCTTCGAGGCACTTCAAGCTTGTGAGAGCTGCTACATGGGAGCCCCGGCCTTATCCTGTGAACACAAGCCCCCTGTTCCCAGTCTCTCACTCATCCCAAGCCATATTCTCCCCTGGCCTTTCTGGAGCTGCCTACCCCCTTTCTTTCTGGGAACTTTCCTTCCTCAGCTTTCCAGGCTCTGCAAGGCACTGGTTCTTCTCCCAACCCTCCAGTCGCTCCTTCTCTGGGCTTCTAGTCCCCAGAGGGCCTGTCTCGTCCTCACTGGCATCAGCCCCCCCCCGTATCGTATCACCTCTCCCCTCCTCCACCTCCATCAGAGGGGCAGCCCCACCTTCTGTTGCTTGGGCTTGATCTTGGCTGAAAGGTGTGGAATGTCATCGTAGGTCATCGAGGCTGGACGCACAGGGTACTGGGAGGGGAAAGGAGCCGTCAGTCCACCCTGCCCAGTCTGCCACAAATTCTAGCCAAGAATCAACACCAAATAGAGACCAGAGGTCCTCACTGGTCCCCATCTGTGTCCCCTTCACACCGGCTCCATCCAGCTTCCTTCCAAAAGGCAATTTTCGAAGGTCTCTGACCTCTGAGGAACAAGCCAAAACATCAGAAACCCAAAGAGACCCCTGTCTGGTAATCCACTGAGCCTTGCCGGGGAGGCAAGAGTGAGGATCAGGCAGGGGGCATCCAGGCAAGAACCAGGAACATGAGGCCACAGGCGGCCCAGCCAGAAGACCTGACCAGTGATGTGCTGCAGGTTCCTGTCCAAGGCAACGGAAACTTCCTAAAAGCTCTCTCAGTAGCAACACAGCAACTCCTCCTTGCTCCCTGGGCCAGGCTTCTGGCGGCGGTAGGAGAACAGTCTGAAGCCTGCCCGGTTTGGTCTGAGCCCCTGCAGCTCTGCCATCTCCTGACCCGGGCTGGGATGGGGCATGGCAGAGGGCAAGATACTGGAATCAGGCCTGGGCCCGGTCCCAACTCTGCCCCTTGCAATGTGTGGACCTGGGCCAG
Source organism: Spilogale gracilis (assembly GCA_004023965.1). Taxonomy (NCBI): domain Eukaryota; kingdom Metazoa; phylum Chordata; class Mammalia; order Carnivora; family Mephitidae; genus Spilogale; species Spilogale gracilis. The sequence continues at coordinate 43,912 of PITA01006655.1, forward strand.
CTCCTCACCACCACAAGCATGAGCATACTGCCAGCTCCTCACCAGTTTGCAGGCAGTCAAGGAAACCAGTTCAGAAGGCCTGAAGGACAGGCTCCCAGCCCCAGTCTGTAAAGGGAGACCCCAGGGGCAGGGGTGGGGGATGGTGGGCCTCTTCCCAGCTCACACGTGGAGCACCCCCAAGCTGCCCTGTCCTGGGCCCCATGTACAAGTGGCCAGCCTCCCTGTGCCTCACCTTCTTGTATGCAACATGGAAACAAAATACTTAAAACCATAACCTTCTTGTTGGAAATGTAAATAGTCTGCCCATTCCTTTAAACATGAAACTGTGTTTCCATTGGATTTAGCAATTCTGCTCCTAGGGATGTGCCCAAGAGAAATGACAACACCTGTCCACCCAAAAACTTGTGTAAGATGTTCACTGCAGCACTCCTCACAACAGCCCCAAAGATGGAACCAACCCAGATAGCCATGAGGTCGTGGCTGAGCACCACGTGGGGTACACAGCCACAGCACGGAGTACGATTTGGCCACAAAAAGGAATGTGGTGCCAACACAGGCTGTAACATGAGTGAAACCCTGAAACCATGATGCTAAGTAAGAGAAGCCACCTATGCCACAATTCTGTGTACATGACACGCCCAAAACAGGCCGATCCATAGCTCTCGGGACGCAGGCAGGAATGAGGGACACAGGACACAACTGTGGACTGTGGAGCTGCGCTCCGGGCCAGGCCGTGTTCCGAGCACCTTGGATGGGTTCATCCAACGGGCAGTGACGCCACAGGGCAGGTAGTGTAACTGCCACCATTTTGCAGGTAAGGAAAGAGAGGCACAGAGAGCTTAAGGAGGGGCTCACAGGGGCTCACAGCTAAGTCACGATGAAGCTGGGCCTCAACACGGCTGCCGGTCCCCAGAGCCCAAGCTTGAACCACCACACTGTTCCTCCCCTCACTGCCCTGGTTTTCCCATCTTCGAAATCAGAGACTATTAACTCACCCTCCCACAAGAGCAAAGAGAACCCCCGTCCCACACTCTGGCTCCCAGAACCCTAAGCGAGGCTGAGTTTTCCCAGTGCCCCCCACCCACCACCCCCATGCTCCAGGTGGCCCCTTCACCCTCTGGTCTTTTCATTACCTGAAACAGATAGAGCTTCTCTGCCAGACTTTTGGCCAAGTACACATCAATCTGGGAAAAGGGGAAGAAGACTTAAACAGGAGAAAGACAGATGCCTGGCCTGCAGGGCCCTGCCCCTGCTCCCTGGATGTCAGTCAGGGCTTGTGGCTCCCAGTGTGGGGGAGGAGACTTGGCTACCACTATCCAGCCTCCTTCTATACGGCTAGAGTTCCTGGCTCCCTGCTAGGTCTGCTACAACCCCATAAAAATGGACCTTCCCCAGGGCTGCTCAGATCAGGATGCATCCTAGAGCCAGAGCAAATGCTTTTCTGATGAGGCTGGGGCAGAGGAGAGCATACATACTTGCCTGTGCTTCCTCCCCGTGCCCTCTACCACCTTCCCTGGACTGACCTGTCACCCACCTTAAGGTGATCTGCAAGCCCCTCTAAGAATGATCCGGCCCTGGGGTGCCTGCATGGCTCAGCTGATTAAGCGACTGCCTTCGGCTCAGATCATGATCTCGGAGACCCGGGATCGAGCCCCCCATCGGGCTCCCTTAGCGGGAAGCCTGCTGCTCCCTCTCTCACTCCCCCTGCTTGTGTTCCCTCTCTAGCTGTGTTTCTCTCTGTCAAATAAATAAAATCTTAAAAAAAAAAAAAAAAATGATCCGGCCCAACTCTTTCTTCTCAGTACTAACCACCCCCATCCCACCGTGCCACAGTTTACCTCCCTGCTTCCTGGCTCTTCACATGAACCATGTTCTCTCCCACCACCAGGCCTTAAGGAGGAGTGAAGGGCATCAGCGCAGGCGAAGCCTCTGTGAAGGGCATTCTAGGTGGAGGGAGCAGCATGCGAAAGGGCCCAGAAGCTCTAGGATGTATCTGGATCTGGACTGACTCTGGAATCTACCTCCCCACCATCTGCATCTTGGGTCTCCTTCTTTGTGAGGTCCTAAGTTCCCCGAGGGCGGGACACTGCCTTGCTCACTGCTGTCATAGCTCCCAGCACACAGGGGATCCAGCGAACAACTGCTGAATGACTTCTGGGTAGGCCCAGGAAGAATGGGGAGTTGTCAAACCCATTCATTCATTCATTCATCCAGTCGTCACTGGGTATCTACTAAGTGAGAGGCACTGAACTTGGCTTTGTGGACACAGTGGTGAAAGAACAAAATCCCTCCCTTGTGAAGCCTACCATCTAGTGGAAGGAGATTATGTCTAGGGGATAGGGAGTGTTGTGACCAAGTATAGGGCATGGCCAAGGTAAGGGGCTTGGGGGGCCAGGAAGGGTGTTCAGGAGAGCGCCACAAAAGGCAAGACGGTCAGGGAATCCTCTGATAAGGAAATGCTGGATCGTGAAGGGCTCGGCTAGGCAGTTATCTCAAGGAAGAGGGTTCCAGGCAGAGGGAACCACCTGCATTAGGGGTCCATGAGACGCCAGCAGATGCCAGGCCGGCCCAAGGATGCATGGAAGAGCCTCAGCCCCACCTCCTGCAGCCCTGGGCCTGGGCACTGCTCCCTGGTAGCCCCGGAAGAGGGTGGGGGACCGGTTACCTCCTGCACGACTGGGTCATCCTCTTCATTGGCCATACTAGGGGGGAGCCAGTCGCACGATCCTTGGACTCAATCTGCAAGGAAGAGCAAGAGGCCTGAAATGTCAGTCAGTCGTTCCATCAACATCCCCGGGAGCCTCTGCGGCCACAGGCCTGCTCTGGGAGGGAAGAGCCTGACACCAACAAACTGACCTTCTGTCTACATCTTCCCTGGAATCAATAACAGACGGCCACTTTGACACCCCACTGGCCAGAACCAAACAAGAAGGGAGACCACCAAGGCAGCACAGGGCGACTGCACCCATGAGAAAGCATAAATGGCCAGCTATAAGGGGTTTTCAACCACTCACAGAAAAGCGGTCACTGCCAGGCAGGGGGGTGGTGGCTCGCTGGTCCACAGGCAGGATGCAAACACTCGAGCACTAACTGGGGGCCGCGGGGAAGCATTAAGGGAGAGTTTGACGTCCAACAGGAAGAGCAGGCAGTCCCAAGACTTCCCAGGGGGCTCTGTCTCTGGTATTTGACTTTCAAGCGGACTTCAAGCCCAACCCCGGGTCAGAGGATTCTCCTGTTTGGTGTATGTGACACAAATGACCTTCTTCACAGACTTTAATGTATTCAACCAACCCCGCAAGGTAGCCTGACTGTCCCCATTTTCTAAGGGGGGACTGGAACTCGGGGACACCGTGCACACGCTAGCCAGAGCCACAGAGCAACCAAGACGACACACTGGGCTTCAAAGCCAGGCTGGCCAGGCTGTCTGACTTCCAGTAACAGCTATGGGTTGGGGAGCTCCAAGGGAAGGGAAGGGCCTTCCAGCCGGGGAGGAGGAGGGGGCATCTGGGCTGGGCTCTGGAGGAGAGAAGGATCTAGACAAGCCATGACACCAGACAGTAGGAGGGACCCAAGGTGACTGGCAACACCTCAAGCACCTGGAGGGGAGTAGGGGGCAGGTCTCCCTGGCAGAGAGGAAGTCATTCCATGTGGCTGACTATTCATATTCCTAAAGGGAGGGGATGGTCACGTGGGTACCTGCAGAAGCCCAGCACCCCCTAGGTCCCTAGTTCTGGGTGAGACCATCATGATTTTTGTCTTATCTACTTAGCATCCGAGTTATTCAATATTTAAAAGGGCATGATACCTTCACCATGGGTGGGATTCAAGGTCATCTAAGCCCTCTGCCTGAGCTGTACCACCTGAAATCCTTTCATGCGTTCCAGATACACGTTTCCAACTCAGGCTGCTCGGCCCCTCGATGCTGGCCTTATCCCTGATGCGCCCCTCACTGCTCACCAGCAATGCCTGTCAGTCCCACCCTGAAGGAAGGTCTAGGGTCTGGCCACCCCACTGCCACCTCCCAGTCCAGCCAGCTCCACGACCTGCATGACCGCAATGACCTAAATGGTCTCCCTGCCTCACCCACGACCCTATGGGTCTTCACCCAACCCCACAGCCCGCACCCGTGATCCTTCTGAAAACCGCATCAGAGCTCACCTTCAAGGGCCTCCCACCCCACTCAGGACAGAAGGCCAGGTCTTCATGACCCACCCGCTGCTGCCGCCACCCCTTCACTTCTCAGACCTCCTCTCCCACAAGCCCCCTTCCTTCCTCCCCCCTCCCCATCCCCATCTTGGATGTTGGTAACCACTCTACTCCAGGAGCTTCATGGCTCCCTCCCTCACCCATACATTTTTGTTCAGAGGTCATCACCTCATCACTAAGCCCAGCCCTGTCTACCATATCCAAAGTTCCAACACCCTCCTCCATTTCCCCTTCCTGCTCTCGTTTTCCCCAAAGCACAGATCACCACATGACAGGCAACAGCTCTGTTGTTACCTCGTCCCTGGCCCCACAGCCACTCAGCTGTAAGTCACATGAAGGCAGAGATTCTGGTCTGCTTTGCCCCTTGCTGTAGGCACTCCATACATACCTGATGTCTGAAGAAATGGACCACGCGAAGGCCATTTATTAGGGAACTACCGCAGACTTTTGAGTGGAGGCAGATGAGGAGGGAGCAAGAAGGCAAACCAGAGGGAAGCCAGCTGCCCCAGCAGTTATGGCTTAAAGACTGGAGGAAAATCAGAAGCCCTAAACTGACAGTGTAAGATGCGTGCTCCTGCCTAGAAAGTGGGGAATGGGTGGCAGAGCCCCAGGCCTCACCCCCTGTGCACCGGCCGCCACAGGTCACAGGCGCAGGGCGGGCACCCATCCCCTCTAAGGCTGGCTCCGTGGACACCTGAGGGGCTGGGGACTTCTCTACAGGAGTCATAGAACAGGTCATATGTACAAAGAGGTGTGGCCTGGGAGGTTCCCCAGACGCAATCATTCCAGAGAAACTGGCTTTCTCAGCTCTTGTTAGGCTCTGCTGACATCTGCCCCAGTCACGGAGGAGTTTGGGGAGGAGGAGTTTGGGGAGGACGCCGTACTGGGAGCTGCGGCTCCTCCCTCCAGATGATGCCCGTGACTGGGGTACTGCAGGGCTTTCACTTCACCTCGTCCTCCCCACCAACATTATCTAACTCGGTGGCTTTCAAGTTTCAAACTAAGACCTATAGTAAGAAATTCACTGTATTTAAACCATCCAGAACATACACACCATTATGGAACCAATTCAAGGTTTCACACAAGCCTAAGTGCCCCTATTAGATGTGATGCAGTGAAGTTTTCATTCAATTTCACTCATTCAAATTAAACAGGCTGGTTACAATCCTCCAATGTGATTTCACATCCCACTAATAAAAAAAACTTTTTAAAATAATCTCTATGCCGAACATGGGGCTTGAACTCAACACCCCAACACGCTCCACTAACTGAGCCAGCCAGGCGCCACTCACTAATAAACCTTGATCTGTGATTGAAAAGGACTGCTTCAACAAGTCTCCCTGACAGTCGCTCTTTTCTACCCCCAATCCTCCCAGAAATAGCAAAGCTGTCCTTGCAAAACAGTAAACCACATCATTCTCCTGCTCAAAACCCTTCACCTGCCACATCGAATAAGAGCCAAACTCCTTTCCATGGCCTCAAGGCCTTACAAGATCTTGCCCCCACCTTTCCCTCACCATCTACAAGGCCAGGTTGCCGCCTGTAGGGCCTCCAGGAGGTTAGGCCCCAGCTTGCCTCAAGCCCTTTGCATGTAGCTTACTTTCTCAGATCTTTTCAAAGCTGCCTCCTTTTCATCAGCTATCCCCTCCCACCAGGAGGGGAGCGGTTCCTTGGGCACCCATCCTAAAGAACTCCCCACCAACCCCCCACCAACCAGCTCGCAGTGACAACCACCTCTCCCTGTTTTCTTTCTTTCATGTTTCTTTTCACAATCTGGACCTACCTAGTCTGTTTGTGTTTGTGTTGGCCGCCTTCTGCACTAGAATGTAAGCTCCACGGGAGTGTCGCAGTTACCTCAACTATCAAGGGGAGATGATCACACTTCATCAAGTTGCTATAAGGATTATTATCTTTGGGTTTTTAAATTTTTTTTAATTTTTAATTAATTAATTAATTATTTTTAAAGATTTTATTTGACAGAGAGAAACACAGCTAGAGAGAGAACACAAGCAGGGGGAGTGAGAGAGGGAGACAGCAGGCTTCCCGCAGAGCAGGGAGCCCAATGCAGGGCTTGATCCTGGGACTCCAGGATCATGACCTGAGCCAAAGGCAGACGCTTAACGGCTGAGCCACCCAGGGGCCCCAAGGATTATTATCTTTTTAAAATCCATGATGTTCTCCCAATACCTAGAACAGTGCCTGGCATGAAGTGGACACTCAATACACTACAAAGAACAATTAAATAAATGAACATGTGAAATCGGGTGGTTACAGACCCTTCATCCAGGGAGCCTACCTCAGCTCCATCCAGACACTGCTGGACTCATGGTTTGGGTCTCATGGACACTTGAGAACAGACAGGGGCTGTGGCCCAGGCAGAGGCAAACCTCCCAGTCACAAGCCAAGCTTCTCCAACTGCAATGACCACCTGTGACCACCCTGGGTGTTCTATGGCCATAATGGTACTCTGTGGCAGTGGCTGACCCCTTGAGCATACAAAATTTCCCCCAGCAGGGAGCTGCCAACAGATGGAAAGGAGACAAGACACCAGGTAGATTGAAGGAGCGGTTCAGAGCAAAGGAAATACCTGAATGCCACACCTGGGTGCATCCCTGAGGCCCTAGGAATCTAACCTGTCAGCCAATCAGAAATGCAGAGGGAACTCCGAAGTCTCTTTAGCTACAGAAGGAGAAGACCAAGTACAACGCAGTTAAGAGGAGAGGGCTCCAAGGGCAGTCTCAAGGCCTGGATTCTAAGTGCCTGTGTGAGCCTCTGGCAAGTCATCTCCCCCTTCTGGGTCACCTCAGCTTCCACCTCTGTTAAAGAGTTAGCCTGGAGAGAAAGAACTAATTAACCCTTAACTAGCATCAGACCTTTCTCCAAGGACTTCACACGTGTTCTCATCTGAGATTCTCAATTGTCCTGTAAGTCAAGGTTCATCACTCCCAAATAAGAAAGGAGGAAACTAAGATTCAGAGAGTAGGTAATTTTGCCCAAAGTCACAGTGCTGGAGAAGAGCAGAGCCAGAGTGGAAACCCAGGTCTGGCTGATGTCAACCATCCCTATTCTTAACCACTATGCAGCACACCTCTGAAATAAAAGGCAGGATGGGATAGTGGGTAAAAGCCTAGACTCTCAAAGCAGAGGAACCCCGGTTCAAATCCCACCTCGACTACTTTAAACCTGTGTCCCAGCTGGAATTGTTTGATCTTGGAAGGTCTATTTTCAGCCCTAAAATGGGGATAACAAAAGTACTAACCTCCTGAGGGCTACGGTGAGGATTAAATAAGGTAATAAATGTAACGTGCGCAGGGCTTTGTTATTGCAACATGTTTTCTTCCTATATTGAAGAGTACAACGCCGCCACAAATCAAACCCTGCGAGCTGGGGCTTCTGGCGTCTCACCTTATTTAGCCCTCACCACAACCTTATGAGGCAGTTAATTCCATTATCCCCATTTCACAGATGAAGAAACGCTGGCGATTGCTAAGACCTCCTCTATCGCCCACCGATTCTAAAACTGACATAAGTGAAGGCCCTTGTTGATACACGGGTTTACTTGACGTGCTTACTGACACCTCCTCCAGCCCCACGGTCAGGGCCATACCCGCGACACTGCTAGCTCTCAGTGAACACCAAATGGTGCCTCAACAGATGAATGAAGAATGCCGGGCCTGGCCAGGCGGAGACAGGTCTGGCTGAGGACGAGGAGGGGACCTAGGCAGGCTTGGGTACCCTCCCCCTGCTCGGGGTGGGGGTGGGGGACCGCCGACCCCGGGCCACACTGTCCAATAGGTGTCGCCTCCCTCGCGGGTGGTCAGGCCCCCTTCTCACCTGCCCACCAGGCAGCCACCGCCACTAGCCACCGCGCTGGCGGGACACAGGCTGCCTTCGGACAGGTGCTCCCGCAGGAGGCCCGCTGGGCCGGGCGGAGCACGGTGGCTGGACCCTGAGTCACCGTCTACAATCTCGGCTGCGGCATCCCCGACTCCCGGGCCGGGCCAAGGTCGGAGTCCGCGGCCGGTCCGAGTCTACGGGGACCGGCTACCTATCCTTCCCGCCCGAATCCGAGAAGGCCTCCAGCCCCTGGGCTCCGCGCGGCGCGGGCCTCCCGGCCTACTCGGCAGCCCAGCCCAGGCCCACCTCGCGAATGCGGCCCGGCTCCAGCCCGGGCGTGCGCTGCCTTCTCGACACTCACCTCTCCGCCGGGGCCGCGCGCGGGCGGCGGCAACTGCCCAGGTATCCGCGGGCTGCAGAGGCGGCGGCGTCCCGGATCCTCTCTTAGGCAGCGGCCATGTTGCTTGTGGAGAAACTCCAGCGGACACGTGGGGGGAGCGGGGCCGGGCCTCGCGCTTCCTTTTACCCACAATGCCCCGCCCCGACGCGCGCAGACCCGCCCCCTCCGCCGCTCCATTCATGCCCTCCGTCTTGCCCAGTCTAACAGCAGGGGGCGCTGATGACTCGGCAAAAGAGCAGAAAACCACCCTGGAGCTTTGGCTGTAGAGACAAAAGTAAAAGAACCTGGCAGCGGTGGGATTCGAACCCACGCCCCCGAAGAGACTGGAGCCTTAATCCAGCGCCTTAGACCGCTCGGCCACGCTACCCAGCTAGCAAATCTTCCTTTCGGGAAACTACTTAATACTTTACTGAGCAAATTTCACTGACGTTTTTTATATTTTGTCTTTTAATGGACTTCTTTTGAATGTGCCACATATATTAAAAGAAAGTATTTGCTCCAATGATTACACCCAGATTTGTTCCAAATAGGTTTCAGAACGAAAAGCAGCTTAAGAACCCATGTCCTGGGTGGGCTATTTAACCCGGAGACCTTAGGAGGAGCCACGTATCTCCTATCTCCGTAGAAATGATAGATTCCAGCAGTAATTCGCCCCATAGGCTCCGAAGAACAAACCGGGGATGCTGGTGTAAGCAGTTTACTCTGAAAAGTTATGTTTTAATTTTTGATTACTTAAATAATAAGTGAATTATTGCAAAATAGTAGAATTTTGCAGATAAGGTACAAATGCTCTTTAACCTTTGATCCTAAGTCTCATCCACAGAGGTAACCATTATTATTAGCTTAGTATCTATCTTTCTGGATTCTTTGCTGTGAAATTATATGGATATTTTTGGATATATTCATATGGATACATAGATACCCACAGAGAACTGATGTTTTGTTTTTATTGTGTACGGGTTTTTACGTAAATATTATACTATTACTCTTGATCTGCAACTGTTTTTTCACCCAAATATACTTTTAAAATATCTCTCCGTGTTGATGGAAATAGATATTTAAAAATACAGAAAAAGTACAAAGAAAAAATAATCATCCACATTCCCACCACCTAATGTTGTGGCATTTCACTTCCAATTCTTTTCTTATGTACATATTTTTCATTAAAAGTTGTTCAAGAAACGATATGAATATGCTGTCCTTGTTGTTGTTGTTGTTGCTGTTTTTATTTCCATAACCCAGCTACCCTATCCCTCCCTCCCTCCCACCTCCCGGCAAACCTCAGTTTGTTTCCTGAGATTGAGTCTCTGATTTGTGTCACACCCCGCCCATCTTGTTTCATTTTTCCCTCCCTACCCCCCACGACCCTCGTGCCCTGCCTTTCAAATAAATATGCTATCCTTTTAAAAATCCATTTAAAAATAAACTAGATTGTTAAAAAAAATTAATAAAAATATACTAGACCATTACAAATTAAAAATAAATCTTCCTTCCCAAACATCCCTTGGTTATGACTATTATTATGATTTGATGTGTATCCAATCCATTTCTTATACCTTCATATCTATATATTTATACCTATAAAGAAATTTGTATGTGTATATATACATATATTCTCATGAACAACATATAGAATGGTCTTCTGTATGTTTTCCATTTTCATAAACATTATTGTGCAAAGATCATTCTGAAACATGTTCCTCTACTCCAACATTATGAGGTCTATTTACCAATGCATACAGATTTTATTCCATGATACGAATACAGACATTTAAGTTGTTTATATTATATTGTTATATTCAAGTTTCTGGTTAATATCCAACTGACACCCTGACATCTGGATATACATATCTCTCCTTATCTTCAATTCTTCCTCAACTGAGTTTTTTTCCCATCTAACTTTAACATAAATATTGATATACAAAGACTTCCTTGCATCAGGAGAGTTTGTTGCTTTTAAAGGAATTTTTAAAAAATAATTTATTTTTTCAGTGTTCTAAGATTCATCATTTATACCCCACACCCAGTGCTCCATGCAATACATGCCCTCCTTAATACCCACCACCAGACTCAACCATCACCCCACCCCCTCCCTTCCCAAACCCTCAGTTCCTTCTCAGAGTCCAAAGTCTCTCATGCTTCATCTCCTTCTCTAATTTACTCCAGTTCACATTTCCTTTCCTTCTCCCACTGTCCTCCATGTTACTTTTTATGCTCCACAAGTAAGTGAAACAGTATGATACTTAACTTTCTCTGCTTGATTTATTGCACACAGCATAATATCCTCCAATCCCGTCCATGTTGCTACAAAGGTTGGGTATTCATCCTTTCTGATGAAGGCATAATGGTCCATTGTATATATGGACCGTATCTTATTTATCCATTCATCTGTTGAAGGATATCTTGGCTCTTTCCACAGTTTGGCGATTGTGGCCATTGCTGCTATGAACGTTGAGGTACATATGGCCCTTCTTTTCACTATTGGTGTTTACACCAAAGATCTGTATCTTTGGTGTAAATACCTAAAAACATAGAGGCAGCCATCTACTGAGGACACAGGCTAGCCATTGTGGGGCATTCAAAGCTAAATGAGAAATAGTCCTTAAGATCAATAGAAGCGTTCATCTAGTTGCAGTGTTTTAGTACTAGGAGGAACTTTTTTGAGCTGTGTACTGGGTTTTCCAAATGGAAATAACCCCATGGTAAAGAATAATTGCTGGAATAGCTGCCTAATCTAACTTTTCTAAGAATTGCCTGACCAGCCCAGATTGCAGATCCCTAGCAGTCATCTTTGCGCTGTGCCCCGCTGTCCCTGCCACCCCGTGGCCAGCGGGCTCTGTGGTAGAGCACTCAGGTCAGACCAGATTCTCTTTTGAGAATCTGAACTGAGACACGGGGGTTTCCTGATTCATTGATTTGACTGTTTTCAAGTTTTAGTGTCGAAGACTGACTGCAGCAAGGGAGAAAGGGTTGGCCATATTTTGTGAAATAGATTGGAGAAGTAGAGAAAGCCAGGGCATGGGAGGGAAAAGAACGACACAATGAGAAGAACAGAGTCATAGAGAAATCCTGAAGGTTTTCTGGCTCCCAGCTCAAGATCCTTCCTAGGACCCAGCCGGGATTCACATTCTTGGAGACATCCTTTTATCATTGCAATAAATGCCCCTTTTCTGCCCAAGTTAGTGCTACCTTGTAGTTGTCCCTTGTAAGAAATAACCCCCCTTGTATGGTAGGAGCTCAAATGAAGCTAGAGGTATTTCTGACAGAACATTCTGGAGCAATTCAGGTCTGTCCCTACTAATACATACTGCCATTGAGATTTGTACTTTTTTTTTTTTTTTTAAGATTTTATTTATTTGACAGAGAGAAACACAGCCAGAGAGGGAACACAAGCAGGGGGAGTGAGAGAGGGAGAAGCAGGCAGGCCTCCTGCCGAGCAGGGAGCCCAATGTGGGACTCGGGATCATGACCTGAGCCAAAGGCAGTCGCTCAACCAACTGAGCCACCCAGGCGCCCCATGCTGACCACTTTTTGACCTCTATCCTGGTAGACACACTCTATAGGACAAGAATGATTAAATTAAAAAGAAAAGAATGTTCAGTAAAAGCTCACAGTACTCCTGACTGACGGATGACCATCAACAGGGTGGGAAGAAAACTAGCTTCAAAGTATAAATCTCATGGGGCACGTGGGTAGCTCAGTTGGTTGAGTGACTGCCTTCGGCTCAGGTCATGATCCTGGAGACCTAGGATCAAGCCCCACATCAGGTTCCCTCCTGGGCAGGAAGCCTGCTTCTCCCTCTCTCACTCCCCCTGCTTGTGTTCCCTCTCTGGCTGTGTTTCTTTCTGTCAAATAAGTAAAATCCTTTAAAAAAAAAAGTACAAATCTCAATGCTATGAAATTTTATAAGAAGAAGCTTAAGCATTTTATCAGGATGTCCAGAAAGAGATCCGTGCAGAAAGATTTGGTCTCGGTCCAGGTTTGGGATAATTTTCCTTTGAGGGAAGCAAGGGAGTGAGGAATGGAGAGGATCCAGGACTGAGTCCCCATGCCTGGCCTCACTACCCAAAACTGAGGGCTTATGATAAACAGCCAGCCTTCACTTGACAGTCCCTAGATTGGGGGTGGGAGACAAATGAGAAGGGTTTGATCTCTGGTGCTTCCTCCCTCCACCTGCCCCATTAACCAGAGGCGGAGAAGCAGGCACATGAAGGGATAGTTAGGATTTCAGCCCTTACCTCTATCCCCCTACTTAAAGCTGCTGGGACCCTTTAGGTCCAGGAGTTCTGATGTAATATTCTGCTTCTCACAGAGAGCTGTGTAAGAGGGCTTCAAGACTGCAAGAAACTCCCAAAGGGAGGCCCTGGGCTCTGCCTTTCAGAATCAGCTCGCATCTGTGCAGGATTCCTGTTAAGACCCAGGATGGAGCCCCACACCGGGCTCCCTGCTTGGCAGGAGGCCTGCTTCTCCCTCTCTCACTCCCCCTGCTTGTGTTCCCTCTCTGGCTGTGTTTCTCTCTGTCAAATAAATAAAAATCTTTAAAAAAAAAAGTGGTCACCTTGTGCTGGGTGGGGCCGGGTGGGTGGGGGTGTACTGGGAAGGCCCAAGGGAGCTTTCTGGGCTGCGAAAATGTTCAGAAGTTCATCAAGTTATACACTAAAGATGGTGCAATTTACTCAATAGAAGTGGTACCATATTAAAAAGTAGTTTTTTTTGAAATTTTTCCAAATATGCATCTTTGAATTAACCTCCCGAGGGTTTACACTGGCAGCGAGACTGTAACACAGTCTTAACATAGGCTTGCAACACCACCACCTGAAGTTTCCTTTAACACTCTCCTCTAAACTTCAGGGCCCTTTTCCTCTTCCTCCCCAAAGGGAATATTCTGTCTGGGTGAGAACCTGTTGTTTTTGCCTCCCCAGAATCCTTTCCCCCCCATTTTCTGGTTCCAATACTGATTTTTCCTTTGGGAAATACTCTTGCCTGGGGGTCTAAGACGAACAGTCAATCAAAGCGCTATGGGGGCGGGTACAAGACCCAATTAGGCCAATCAGAGGCTTTAGCCTGGGAATCTGAATCTGGCCCTCAACAGCCCACAATAGGGCTAAACTGAACTTCCAGACCATCTGTTACCTTCTACTTCCTGGATCTACACACTTGCCCTCGTTCCTCTCTTTTTGAAGCCTGATTCTTTCCATTTTACCTTCCATTCTCTTAGTTGCTTCCTTCCCCCAGATTGCTTCTTTGTTAAAAGTTAACCAACATTGAGTTACCTACCACCAAGGCAACCACGTGATCACGCTAGGCTTCCCAAAAAGGAACTTCGGGGGCGCCTGGGTGGCTCAGAGGGTTAAGCCTCTGCCTTCAGCTCAGGTCAGGGTCCTGAATCAAGCCGCGAATCCAATTCTCTGCTCGGCAGGGAGCCTGCTTCCTCCCCCTCCCCCCGCTTGCCTCTCTGCCAACTTGCGATCTCTCTGTGTCAAATAAATAAATAAAATCAAAAAAAAAAAAAAGGGAACTTCGTTCTTGCAGGAGACGCACTTCAGTTGTGTGCAAAGCATACACCCTTAGCACCGTGCTACAGAACACCTTTCCCCCCCACCCCCCGGAACAAATGCTTAAAAAACGAGGGCACGGGAGTGAACTAGGGCTCTCTGTGGTCAGCTGGGACATGCAGTCACTCTACACCTTGACTAGTCAAAATCAATCTAAATTGACGGCCCGGAGGGAGATGTCCGCTGTTGAGTCACATATCCAGCTTTAGGCTCCGCTGCGGGTGGGGCTTCTCCTCAATTCTTCTGCATTTGTTTTGTAAACAAGCACCTGCTATCCCAGGAAGGTGCTGGTGGATCACGAGAATAACACAGCACCCTCCATTGTCACTGTTTATGTTGGAACATTGACTGTATCTGATCTTTGAACCTTCCAACTTTCCGTCTTGATTAATGAAAACATTCTTGGCAAATGGCTTTGCCATAGGACATTAAGCCTCCTTTTTTTTTTTTTCACTTGTGAAATTGGTCACGATCATCCTGACGTTTGATGCAAGGTTCGAGATAACTAACGGCATGCATAGGGCGCTGTCTGACCTACTCTACAAATGACTTGTATCCTGTGATCAATGGTGGCTGGTTTATTTCAGTAGCTTTTTTTAATGTATTGATTCATAATGGTACATCTTAAAATCGATGCTTATATTCGATAAAGCATATTAGATGCTCGATACATTAATTACTATCATGAATTTTTAACCTGGGAAATTTAATATTTTTAATTGAATTTTATTTTTTCAGTGTTCCAAGGTTCGTTGTTTATGCCCCACACCCAGAGGAAATTTAATATTTTTAACATAGTGTTAAAGTTTACTTAAGTAAATTCTTTAATTAAGTAAATTCTTTATTAATATAATGAATTATATAATTATATATTATATATTATGTGTAACACAATATAAATTACATGTAATTTTATATGTAATTATACAATAAATTATATAAATAAAATAATAACAATTTTTAATGAAATTAAGTAAATTCTTACCTTTTTATGATTATTTGAAAGAGAGAGCACAAAGGGAGAGGGAGAAGCAGATTCCCCACTGAGCAGGGAGTCCTCCATCCTGGGATCATGACCAGAGTTGAAGGCAGATGTTTAACTGAGTCACCTAAGCACCCCTAAATTCTTACTTTGATAATTTTATCCAAGTCATACATGCATATATCGATTCTATAAGGCCTGTTATCAAAATCAGCACTATTCCTGCCCCTTCCACCCCAGGCAACCACTTCCAGCTTTCAGATGATTCTGATATTTATCACCAAATGTCTAAACAACACTCTTACATTGCTTTTGTTTTTTTGGGGGGGTTCCTTTGTTTGTTTCTTTATTTTATTTTATTTTTTAAGATTTTATTTATTTGACAGAGAGAAACACAGCCAGAGAGGGAACACAAGCAGGGGGAGTGAGAGAGGGACAAGCAGGCTTCCCGCCAAGCAGGGAGCCCGATGTGGGACTCGGTCCCGGGGCTCCGGGATCTTGACCTGAACCAAAGGCAGTCGCCCAACCAACTGAGCCACTCAGGTGCCGTGTTTCTTTGTTTTAGACATTCCTGACTGGCTTCCTATTAATGAAAGTAAGAACTGAACTGTCACCATCCCTACCTCCACCACAGAAAATACTCCCCACCCCAGTCCTCCAAATATTCATTCTGTGATTTCATTTGTGTGGTCATTAGTAAATGGCACTCACTAAGTTTGAGCTTAGCTATATACTCAACTATTATTTTGTCTTTGGTGGAAAGTGTAGTTAACGATCGCTTGGGAAAAAAGTGTCTTGTTTCTATGAATTCATACCTAACTCAACTTCTGATTGTTCATCTTTGCGACACAGACATATTCTTTTTTTTTTAAGATTTTATTTGTTTATTTGACAGAGAGAGATCACAAGTAGGCAGAGAGGCAGGCAGAGAGAGAGGAGGAAGCAGGCTCCATGCTGAGCAGAGAGCCCAATGCGGCCTTGATCCCAAGACCCTGAGATCATCATGATCCCAGCTGAAGGCAGAGGCTTAACCCTCTGAGCCACCCAGGTGCCCATATTGCTTGTTTCTTGAAGACATTTCTCCCATAGCCCCTTAGCAAGCTATAAACCTTTTTTTTTTTTTTAAAGTAAACTCTACCCCCAACATAGGGCTCAAATTCATCCCCCTGAGATCAAGAGTTGCATGCTTTACCTGCTGAGCCGGCCAGGGGTCCCCACAGGACTATAAACTCTAAATTTAAGGCAAGGTCACTACTTGAGCTCATCCTTCATCCTTGGGGGTCTGATTTCACCTCAGTCTGGTGCTGGACCCCATGCATTTCTTGTTATTCCCACACACACTAGCCTTCCTTTGATAGAGCAAATCTTCCAGTGTCTTCTGGAAAAAGAGTACTTGAAAGATTAATTTTTTTGAGAACTTATAGATCTGAAAATGTCTTTATTCTATCCTTGTACTTCATTAATAGTTTGGGCATATGAGCTTATGTTAAGAGCATCTTCCCCAGAATTTAGAAGTCATCATCTTCCAACTTCTAATCATTTACTGTTGAGATGATGTCTGACGTCATTCTGATTCTTGATTGTTTCTATGAAACTGGTTCTTTCCCTCTGGAAGCTTCCAGGATCTTTTGTCCTCGGTGTTCTGAAATTTCATGAAGATGAATCTTGGCATAGGTCTTATTTTATACTTGTGTTAGGTAGGCATGGGCCTCGATATTCTGGAAAACATACATCCTTCAATTCTGAGAAATATTCTTGAAAATTTTTAAAAAAGATTCTCTCCCCTCTACTCTGTCAAATTCCTGAGTTAGGCTCTTAGACTTAAAATTTTTTTTTGTTTTAATTAAAACTATTACACTTTTCCCCCATCCCCCAATAGATACTATTCAATGTTAAGAGCTCCAACTCTTTAGAATTTAGTTTATAACCTGGAAAACTGGAAATGTGCATTAAGTCAGAAAGAAGAAGCGTGCAGGAAAAAAAAAAAAACAAGCAGATGTGTCAAATGGCTCATAAAAGGAAAATAAGGACCCAGTCCTATATAGACTTAGGAGTTCCTTTTGGTGACCTGAAATACTTGTAAGTATTTCCTTCAAGGTAGAAGGAAAGGAACTAAACCTTTCTGGAACATTCACTGTATTACAGTGAAAGTTATTTGCTTACTGCTAAATGATTTGTATACTGGTAGGACTGAGTTCACTTCTTTAAATTTTAATCAACACATGGCAAATATAATTTAGTAAAAATGATAACTGTATCTACATGCACGTTTAACTTTTAATGAAAGCGTGTATGAAAATCTTATCTATGAAAACAAGATCTTAGAACTCTGGTCTCAAATTTTAAATGGCCAAGGGAAAGATCGTTAGAAAAACACACACACATGGGGGCGGGGGCTGGCTCACTCAGTTGTAAGAGCATGTGACTGTCGGTTTGGGGGCTGTAAGTTCAAGCCTGGTTTGGGTGTAGAGCTGAAAGATAAAATCTTAAACAAACAAAAAAACCTTAAAAACTACACATATATTCACATATATGTTCTTAGCTAATTTCTCCACAAAGCAAAAGTGGTAAAGTTTTAAGTGTTTCATTATAGAACAGTATTCAGCTCAGTTTGCCTGTTCTCTGACTTCTAGAATTTTCTCTCACGTTTTTCATCTTTTGGATTTTTTGTAGTTTTTTTTTTTTTTTTTTTTTGGTTGACCATGTGGGAAACAAAGGCAGAAGGAACTGTAGATAAAATGAAATACCTTTATAACCTGGAGCCCATTGACAAGGTCAGAGTATAACCTCTTGGAAGCTCCCAATTGTCTTAATGTTAGTGTCTTGCTAGAGGGAAAACTACCTTGGGGTTGACAACAGTAAGACCTCCATATTCTCTGAGTTTCTTTAGCAGATGAAAATCCTTTTGGAGCTTATCTTTATTCCCCCCAACCCCAACGTATATAATCAGTTACTCCTCCCAATCCTGGGGCAGGAGCAGCTCTGTCCCTGGGCTTTTAATAAAATCACCCTTTTTTTTTTTTCTACCAAAGACATTTCAAGGATCTTCTTGGCCTTTGGCTCCAGACCTAAACAGTACTACTTCAAAAAACCGATGTTGTCCCACTTCCTAAGAGATCTCTTCCACTATTTTCCAACCCTGTAATTAAGTTTCTCATTTTCATAAGAATATACTCAATTTACAAATGCTCTTTTGTTGCATGAATTATTTTCTTTTTTTTTTTTTTTTTTTTTTTTTTTTAAGATTTTATTTATTTGACAGAGAGAAACACAGCCAGAGAGGGAACACAAGCAGGGGGAGTGAGAGAGGGAGAAGCAGGCTTCCCGCCGAGCAGAGAGCCCGATGTGGGACTCGATCCAGGGTCTCCAGGATCATGACCTGAGCCAAAGGCAGTCGCCCAACCAACTGAGCCACCCAGGTGCCCCGCATGAATTATTTTCATAAGGGTTTTCTGCACTCTCGGTACTTTTTAAAGAATTTATTTATTTGAGAGAGAAAGAGGAGGAGCAGAGGGGAAGAGCAGAGGAAGAGGGAGAAGCAGACTCCCCACTGAGCAGAGAGTGCCCACTGCTCATGACCTCAACCAAAGGGAGACACCCAACCCACTAAACTACCCAGGTACCTCTGTTGTGTGAATTTTTACAATTGCAACTGTCCTTTTTTGTGATACAAAAAAAAAGGTTTTATGATTTTTTAAAATATTTTATTTATTTGACAGAGAGAAACACAGCTAGAGAGGGAATACAAGCAGAGGGAGTGAGAGAGGGAGAAGCAGGCTTCCTGCCGAGCAGGGAGCCCAATGCGGGCTGGATCCCGGGTCTCTGGGATCATGACCTGAGCTGAAGGCAGTCGCTTAACCCCACCCGAGGTTTTAAGATTTTTAAGCAATCTCTACACTCCACACGGGGCTCGTAACCACAACCTGGAGATGAAGAGTCACTCGCCCCCCCCCCCTCCCACTGAGCCAGCCAGGCACCCCTGAAATCTTTTTTTTTTTTTAAGATTTTACTTATTTTAGAGAGAGACAGCATGAGTGGGAGGGGCAAGGAGAGAAAGAGAGAATCTCAAGCCAACTCTACACTGAACACAGAATCCGATGTGGGGATGGATCCCAGCATCCTGGGATCATGACCTAAGCTGAAACCAAGAATCAGATGCTTAACCAAATGCACCACCCAGGCACCCAATCACCCAATGCCTGCAGTAGCTTAGCTAAGGAAATTAACCAGATCTTTTTTTTTTTTTTAAGAGTTTATTTATTTGACAGGAGAAACATAGCCAGAGAGGGAACACAAGGAGGGGGAGTGAGAGAGGGAGAAGCAGGCCTCCCGCCGAGCAGGGAGCCCGATGTGGGGCTCGATGCTGGGTCTCCGGGATCACGACCTGAGCCGAAGGCAGTTGCCCAACCAACTGAGCTACCCAGGCACCCCAGATCTTTTGTTTCTTAAGGTAACCTTCCTCCGGCATTTTTGTTTCCTCCAAGACGGTTTCTTCAGTTGGTTGGGCGACTGCCTTTGGCTCAGGTCATGATCCTTGAGACCGGGGATCAAGCCCCACATTGGGCTCCCTGCTCGGCGGGAAGCCTGCTTGTCCCTCTCTCACTCCCCCTGCTTGTGTTCCCTTTCTGGCTGTGTTTCTGTCAAATAAATAAAATCTTAAAAAAAAAAAAAAAAAAGAATGGGGTTCTAGGGGCACCTGGGTGGCTCAGTCGTTAAAGCAACTGCCTTCGGCTCAGGTCATGGTCCCAGAGTCCAGGGATTAAGCCCTGCATCGGGCTCCCTGCTTGGTAGGAAGCCTGCTTCTCCCTCTCTCACTTCCCCTGCTTGTGTTCCCTCTCTCACTGTGTTTCTCTCTGTCAAATAAATAATATATTTTAAAAAATAAAAAGAATGGGGCTCTAAAATGTGTGGGAATTCCTCTGGATGTGGGTGGGGTTTGGGTCTGAGGTCTTCCCGGGAGGTGCTCCTTCCTCCAGGTTCACTAGGAGGAAGGACCTTTGAAGTGTTCGTGGAAGAGTCCTTAGGGGTTTCTCCAGTTGTCTGCCTTCTGTTAGGAGGGTCAAAGTCAAGCTGCCAATGCCGGCAACACCGGGAAAGGCGGCTGGTGAAGCCTTTACAGCCAATATGGAAACTTCCCCTTAACCCTCCCTTCTGTAGAGTAGGCGGACTCTACTGTGCCTGGCCTCCCAGGGTTGTGCAGGGTGATGGACAAGCAGCCGGCTGGCTACACGGGGAGGTGAGCTGGGCCAGCAGTCTGCTACTTTGCCTTTTAACTGACCCTGTATTTTCAGCCCCATTTCACTTCCCCTTCCCCTTCCAGAGGTTCTTGGTACTGATGCCTCAGCCTTTGGGGGCAGCAGGGTTCTGAGTGCTAATTCCACTATAATCCCTCTGCTTTCCAGCCTCATGGGCTTCTGCCATTAAGAAAATCTCTTTCCAGGAGGCTGGATGGCTCAGTGGGTTAAGTCTCTGCCTTTGGCTCAAGTCATGATCTCAGGGTCCTGGGATGGAGGCCCACATCGGGCTCTCTGCTCAGCAGGGAGGCCTGCTTCCTCCTCTCTCTCTGCCTGCCTCTCTGCCTACTTGTGATCTCTCTGTCAAATAAATAAATAAATAAATGAAAAAAAAAAAAAAGAAAATCTCTTTCCTGTCATCTTAATGGGGCGACGGGAGCCAATCGACCTAAGTAGGTGCCTTCAATGTACTATACTTAAGTTCAGATTAAGTTAAAAAAAAGCATTAGTTTGGGGTGCCCGGGGGGCTCAGTCATTAAAGTGTCTGCCTTCGGCTCAGTCATGATCCCAGGGTCCTGGGATTGAGCCCCTTATCAGGCTCCCTGCCCAACGGAAGGCCTGCTTCTCCCTCTCCCACTCCCTCCGCTTGTGTTCCCACTCTCTTTGTGTCTTTCTCTGTCAAATAAATGAAATCTTAAAACAGCAACAACAACAACAACAAAACCACATTAATTTGAAACCAAATGAGCATACCAGTGACCAATATTTTCTTAAGCTCTGGATCACAAAGCATTGTAACATGCATTATCTTCTTTGAGGCAGATGACAACTCCGAAATAAAAGATTAGCCTGTATTATGGATGAGAAAAATCAGGGGGAAAAAAAAGAGGTTCACATACCTTAAAGCAAAAGGACAGCATAGGGCCAAATGTAGACAAAAAAAAATTTTAATTAAAATTTATTAGAAATATTAAAAATCAGGAGACCTTGCATTCACAAATCCAATTTCAGCAGCTCCTGAAAGATTGGAAAATGGGGCCACATGGTGACCACATACTTCCCATGGTGACAATCACTTTTCGCTGCATCCCAGCTGATCCTTTCAAGGGGCCATGGCCTCCTGGACAGCTACTTCATCCAGGCGGCTACTCTGTCTCTTGTTACTAGGAGACATTTGAATTTGAGACCAGAAACAAAGAAACCACTTTATTTGAAAAGCCGATACAGAACTGAATACATATGCAAAAATAAATTTGTAATACAGGCCACTCCTCTGGGCCCCACCCAGGGTCCCTCATCTAGGTTAAATAGTTACCTTGAGACTAAAAATAGGACTAACAGGCACAAATCCATGCAGAGAATATGCATATTTTGTCTCCTTTCCCCCACACAAGCTGCCTTTGCCATTGTAAACATGTGTGCATCTGTAAATCATGTCCAGTATGGCAGACAGATGTGCTGGAATGAAAGGAAGTCATTAAGATAGGAAGGAGGACACTTTACCTGGCTTGGTTCCCCAAGTCTGCATTTGATGAATCCCCGCAATGCCTCAGGGAAGAGGAACAGGGGGATATTCAGATGCCCTGGGGTTTGGGATTTCCCCCCCCCCTTCTTACATCCATAAAGTCTGCTTTTAAAAACAACAACAAAGAACCTATAGCAAACCTGAAAGGGACATTACCCTCCAGTCTAATTTTAAATTTGATTCCCAGGTTCCCCTAAGTAACAGCAGCTTTCAAATCCTGGCTGCAGCTAGCTAACCAGCAGAGTCACGGGAAGAATCTCTCTCTCAAAACCTTGGTTTCTCCATCTATGATGGAAGATACGGGGCTATATCCCAGACTCTGCTGATCTCCTGAACCCACTTGCCCTTGAAGATGGTCTCTGATGTCTTCCCAGTTGGGCTGGAATGTCCTGGAGTTCTTTGTCTTTTGTTTTTGCATGCCCAGAGAAGATGCCCTAACCAGCTTTAGTAGGCACAAAACTAGGTTGTGACGGTGGGATAAGTTCTCCTACGAACTGAGATCATTTGACTCTCACTGGTCCTCAATAAGCATTTGCTTAGCTCTCTATCCGGACCATCCCACCCCCCTGGAAGAGAAGCTGGCTAAGTTAAGGCCACGGAGGTGGGTGGGTTGGAACTGGAGGAGTGACACTGCAAGCCAACTGAGACAGCAAATCACTAACTGGGTGGAAGACTCAGAGCCACAGATGAGGTGCCGTGATTAGGGCTGGCTCTCCATTTGCTCACACATTTATCTCAGAGTGCTTACTCTGCCAAGGCACTGTGCTTTTGAGCACTGGAACCTGAAAAACTGAGATCGCTTTCGACTTCTGGGTGTATAGTATGCCCTTAGTCAAGGCTTAGAGCTGAGTCAGCAAACTACTGCCTAGGCAGGCAGTTTTGGTAAATAAAGTTTTATTGGAACATCAGCCAAGCTCACTCATTTAGGTACTATTCCTGGGTGTTTCTTCACTACAACAGCAGGGCTGAGTAGTTACAACAGAGACTGTGTGACCTACAAAGCCTACAATATTTACTACCTGGCCCTTTACCAGAGGTAAGACATAAGTCACAATCAGGCTGCTTTTCGCTTACATTTACCATATGCAATTTAACTATCTGCACTGGTTTAAAACACACAAATGAAAAACCTATTGCAAGCCAACTCCTTGATGGGGTGCAAGCGAAAAAGGGGTGATCAGCCCCCACTCGGAAAGGAAGCTGGTGGTGGCAAATCCATACACAAAAATGAAGGATACTGTAATTTACAGGTGCTCTAAAAGATTTTTCTCAAGGGTAACTCTGAGTCTGCTTAATTTTTTTCCCCTAGTGCACACTGTGAACTTTGGAACCAAGGGTTCAAATGCTGGCACAGGTTCAGTACTCCACAGCACTTAACTGTACAGTGCATGTTGAAAGAGCTGTTTTAATGGACAGATAAGAACAGTTGGTATGTCACATTCTCCTTTTGTTTTGTTTTCATTTTTAAGCACAGAAAGGGAGGTTGCCTTAGCACTTGGGCTTGTTCAAAGCGGTGTGTTTTCTTTCCCTTGACACACCAGCTGAAACCACACGGATACTAAAGATTATTCCTTTTTAAAGGGAAAGCTTATTAAATACAGAACCACAGCCCCTGGGGAAACTACTGGAATTAATGAGTGTTTATAGTTCTTGCCCTCTCGTCCTTAAACATCATAGCTAAATCTCAAGGGGCTGCTGCTGAAATTGTACTGCTGCAATTTACAAGAAAATCAGCCCAGCTTCAAGCAGAAAATGGCAAGGGCAGGGGCTGGGGCACAGAGCCTACATACGAATGTCAGATGCTAAGAAAACACAGAGGAACGCTGCACAGGGATGCTTCGGTTACACTGTGGATGCTGCCACTGAGATGTGACGTACACGTCTGCTTGGAGGAAAGGCTCCAATTCCAAACTGCTGTTCTTACCTGTAGGAGGTTTGAGGCGCACCCACTTCCACACTAGCTGGAGAAGTCAGAGGTAGTAAATGTGTGCATACAAAAACCAAACCTGTTTTTATAAAGTCCACTGTAAAAAGCATGCTAAAAGACAGAATTTGGCTGTATTCCAGAAAATCAGTTGCATTCAGGAAGGAAATTAAACGGCAAGATTAGCAAATGGCCAGATGCGGGCCTTTGCCAACAGTGGAAGGGGGCCTGGTTACTGTGCAATCTCACATCACAGAAGGGTGCCATGCAGGCTTCCAAATGCTCTGAGAAGTAAGGCTTTGCACTAAATCATGATAATACACACCCCATGGAAATCTACCGTGCAACTCTACTTTCCCCAACAACTCAGGAAACAAGTTCTGTGGGCCTGAGATTTCATTTCAGTACAGCCTGAAAAAGCTGGTGAGCAAAGCCCAAAGCCCTATTTTTTATCCATTGCAGAAACGTACTTTTTTATAGCTCAGGATTTAAAAAAAAAAGTCTCAAAATGATATGTTAGTTCATTGGGGTGCTTTTTCAATCCCCACTCCTCAACATGATTTTCAAGAGTCAAAAAACGAAATACAAAGGTTGACTTACAACACACTAAAAATACCTGCCCTTCCAGTCCAAAAACCCCCTAAATAAGCCAGTAAGTCTTTTTTTCCCTCCTTCCTTAGCCCTTTTGCTTGGGACTGGCCGGCAGCGACTCTCCCGGCAAGCTATTCCTCCATCTGCGCCCAGGCCTCCTCCGCCTTCTGGTAGTACTGGTTGGCCAGCCGGCCCTTCATGGCTTCCATCGCTGCCTCAGCTGCCTGTGTGTACAAGTCGCCTAAAGAACAACAAAACGGGGCACAAAGAGGTGAACCACTTGTTGCTTTTGCCAGTCCCGTGTCCCTGACCCCTAGCTGGTAACAGCCATCCTAAACTACGCTTCCTCCCCTTACCCACCATGGAATCTGGGTGGGCACGTGATTCAAGCCAGGCCAATCAAAGCACCCTTCCCACTCCCACGACCCTGCGGACTTCCACATAGCCAATCAGACATCCAGACTTAAGCACAGCCCATCAGGGTAAGTCATCTCACTGATTGGTGCAGGGGCAGGTGGGAGGGTTCCATTTGAGCCAATAAGAATCCGGCTGAAGATTTTTACAAGACCGACTGAGAGGAACGCATGAAAGGGGAAGAAATAAAGATTACATATAGCCTCGTGTCAGTTCTGGAGAGGTTTTGCTCCCAAGAAAATCTGTGCAACATGTACAAAAACACGTTTTTCAGAGTTTTCTGGATTTAGAAATTTCAAATAAGGGATTACAGAATTGCTTTATTACTATTTGCTTAATTTTTTTTTTAATACCACCTTAAAAAAACTTTTTAAACTTTTAAATTTAGGCTCGTTCTACGAAATCAGGAGTTCAGTATGTTTATTATGTAACAGAAAAAAATATGTATCTAACCGCAGATCAATAGATGAATGGATAAACAAAATACACTGTATCTATATGATGGAATATCATTTGGTAATAAAAAGGAATGACATACAGATCCATGTGGGTGAACCCCGAAGACATGATGTTGAGTGAAAGAAGCCAGATACAAAAGGACACATACCGTATGATTCCGTTTATATGAACCGTCTATAACAGGTAAATCCATACAGAGAGGGAGGGGGGAGATGGGGAATTACTGCTAACAGGTGATGGAAATGTTCTGAAATTAGGTAGTGGTGATGGCTGCACCACATGATGAATATATTGAAAGCCACTGGACCATATGCTTTAAAATGGTGAATTTTACATAACGGAAATATGAGTTCAATTTTTTTATTTTTATTTATTTCTAAATTCTAAAGCCAATTCTAATTGGCTTTAAAAGATTTTATTTATTTGACAGGGAGAAACACAGCGAGAGAGGGAACACAAGCAAGGGGAGTGAGAGAGGGAGAAGCAGGTTTCCTGCCGAGCAGGAAGCCCGATGCGGGGCTCGATCCCAGATCTCCGGGATCATGACCTGAGCCGAAGGCAGTCGCTCAACCAACTGAGCCACCCAGGCGCCCCTGAGTTCAATTTTTTTAAAAAAAGATTTTATTTATTTATTGGACAGAGAGAAACACAGCTAGAGAGGGAACACAAGCAGGGGGAGTGAGAGGGGGAGAAGCAGGCTTCCCTGCCGAGCGAGGAGCCCGATGCGGGGCTCCAACCCGGACCTCCCGGATCATGACCGGAGCGGAAGGCAGCCGCTTAACGACTGAGCCACCCAGGCGCCCCTGAGTTCAATTTTTAAAACTGCAGAAATACCAAACTCCTAGTTTGTAAGCATTAAAATAAGTGTTCATCTGCATACTGGCTCCATAAAGCCCCCTCCTAAACCAGCACCACACTGGCACAATGGAATCTCTCTCCTCTCTGGTGAAGGAAGAGACTCAGTCTTGTGTCTTGCTGTAATTCCCACTGAGACAGGAATTATGTCCCTCCCCGCCCAGCCCTGTTCCCCTCCCACCCCCACTCCGCCAGGGGCAGGGCAGTTGGGCCCTACCTGACCTCTGTGGGTCCTTCTCTAGCCCGCAGCCGCCGGTGAAGAGCATCTCAGCCTCCCTGGCCAGCAGCGTGTACCGAGGCTCATCCTGCATCCCATCATACTCACCGCCCTCGTCACAGTCTGTCATCTCCAGGGCAGTGTTGTACCAGTGCAGAGCCTCTGGCCAGTCCTGGGACCTGCCAGGACATGCAAAGGAAAAGTTAGAAATTACCATGGCAACAGGCAGGAGGGAGGAGGCCCATCAGCAGGAGGGACAAGTCAGGGATCCCAGTGGGGCCACCACCTATGATTCACGACCCCTAGTGCCCGATGCTACCATGTCTAATGGGTGTCATTCATGTTGTAGATTTATGTATCGGGACAGCAGTCAAGTCGCTTTCCCTAGCAAGATTGTTATATTACACAATTTTCCAACCAATGCAGTGGAGTATCTTGAGGAAGGGATTGCTTTTCTAGTTTGTACAAAATCACACTCTGGGCTAGTCTTAGCAGTGGCCGGGATGCCAGCCAATCCGCCCTATGACTCAAGTAGGGGAAGACGTGGGTGGGGGACCCCTGGCCAAGGCGTCTTCCCGTGCTGGCCGGCTCTGGCTCTCCTCCCGCACAACCCAGAGCTCTCCCCAGAATAGTGGGCTTCTCTCTCCGGTTCTGCCCCTCTACCCTCAACTCTCGCTCCCAACTATAGCACAAGAACGGCCAAGCCACTGAGGGCAGACACGTCCCACCCACATCTGAACAACACAAAATACAGAGCAAACAGGGCAGCGGGCTCTTTTTCTCCAACCGTAAGAAGCATGTGAGTAACTATTTATAGCACATCAGGAAAGAGCAAAGAGAGATGCAGATAAGAAAGTCTATGGGTCTCAGGAAATGTGCCAGCAGCCACAGCTCCAGGGACTTGCTGGCCTCTCCTCTAAGGCCCTACCTGACCTGGCACCACCTCTGCCTTCGCTCCCATTAACTTCCCTCCATGCCAGACTGGCTGGGCCCCCTTCTCTTCCCTGAACTTGCCAGACCCCATCTGCCCCTTGGCCTTTGCACCTGCTGCTCCCTCCGCTTGGAGCCTTCACTTTTTGTCTTTCCATACCTGACTCCTCATCCCAACCTCAGCTCCTATGTCTCCTCTTTAAGGCATCATCCCCAAACACCCCAATTCCTACAATCACCTCAATCCCTAATTCTGTTTACTTATTCACTCATTTATCATGGCTCCCCTGGCTAGAATGTAAGCTCCGAGAAGGCTAGAACTTTGTTCTGTCCACTGCTGCATTCCCAGGGCCTGGAAAATAGCTTGGCCTCCCTCAAGAAGACTGAGGGAATGAATGTAATGGATGGCTGGGCTGGGATTCGGTAGATAACAGTGATTCCATTTTATTTCACAGAAAGGACAAACCATTTGAACATGATCGGTGACATACCCGACAAACCAGGGTTTTAACAGTGGACTGGAAGCCACCATACTACATGACCTCACTCTTTTCAGCTTTGACCCTCCCTGGTCTAGAAGGGCAAAGTAGAACTGCCCCAAATGCATTACACGGGAAAGAGGAGAAAGGGCCTAATCTCTCCCTGCCCACCCCCACCCGACTCTACACCCAGTGGTCAGGGTGCCCACCCTGCCTCAGAATTTCCAAGGACTTTTCCTTCCCTTGTTAAGTGGTAACTTCTGAGAAGGTTGAAACCACATAAATACAAATTTGGGCCTACATGGGGCCCTGCCTTACCCAGAGCTGGCCCTTAATTAACGCTCCCTGAATGGAAGAGGCTGGAACTGCTTGGAATGAGGAAGAAGAATAAGAAAATGACTATAGCAGAAGCTATAAAAGAAAATTGTGATAGATTTAACTACATGCATATCAAAACCAGTTGCCCCAAACCCAGTAACAATGGTCATCAAGTAAAATATGTGCCCCCCCTCCCCTCGCAGGGATGGCAGCCATCCTTGAAAAACATTTTTTTTTTTTAAAAGAGAAGCATATACCTAAGAATTGTATGCTTTAACATTAAAAAATTCTTAACAGGGGCGCCTGCGTGACTCATCAGTTAAGTGTCTGCCTCGGGCTCATGTCACGATCTCCCCGGTCCTGGGACTGAGCCCTGTGTTGGGCTCCCTGCCCAGTGGAGAGTCTGTTTTTCTCTCTTCCTCTCACTCTGCTGCTTCCCCTGCTTGTGTGCTCTCTCTCTCTCAAATAAATAAATAAATAAAATCTAAAAAAAAATTCTTAACAAATCAAAAACAAAACAAAACACTATCATCTCGAATAAAAAGTAAACAGAAGGCATGGGGAGAAAACACACAGAGAAAGACTTCCTAAGGACCTCAGAGACAAATCTGCCAAGCCCAGCTCAGCCACTCCCACCCATGCCAGGCTCCCCCCGTGCAATCAGTGGGCGCCATCCATGTTGGCATGTGACCTGACGTAATCAAGTCACGTCTTTTTTGTTCACCTCCTCTCCATGCCAGTGTAGCTCTGAGTCCACTGAGAAGCAGGCTGGTACACAGCGTACTGGAGGAAGGGGAGAAAACCCAAGATCTGGCCCTGTCACTTGCTAGCTATCCGACCACGGGCAAGTCCATTCCCTTCTCAGAGCTAGTTGAATCATGCATGCAATGGGGCTAAAAAGACCTACACTGTCTGTGTCAGAGAAAGGAGTTGGTTTATTCATTAGAGAGAGGCAGGAGACCCGATTCTTGCTCTTAATGAGCTAAAATCACAGATGTGAAGGTACGGTCCAAAGAGAAGGGGGCATTTTTGTCACACAGTAGGTATCTGGTCAGTTTTAGGACTGTGATACAGGAAGGATGTTATGTACTGAGACATTTTGGACACTGGGAGCTGGATATGACATAGCCACAGTCCTGACATTCCCTAAACCCAGGAAGGGGAGATGAGACCTCGACCCAAAGAGAGGGGAGGTTTCAGACTGCTCCAACCCTGCAGGTGCAGACAATGAATGTGCCTGCCCTGCTCCGGTCCAGAAAGCCATGCACCACAGGGCTGAGCAATGGGTCCCTTGACCAGTTCAGTTCCCCCAAATGATCTCCACTGTTGGGACCCCTGGGACCTCCCACTGGCTAAGCCAAGGAGATGAGGTGAAGTTGGGCCACCCTCTCGTCCTGCCACTGCAGAAACCAGTCCTGGCCCCCGGGCCCGAGGGCACAGCTGGGAAAGTGCCAGCACCCACAGAGTTGTAGCCCCCCGGAGACTTTAAGAGCCCCTCTGGAAACTCACACTAGGCCTGAATCACCCACTACCAGAGCTTCCTTCCTTCCTTCTCTCTGTCTCGGAAGTGAAGAATAATAAAAATAAAAGTGTTAGGACGCCTGGGTGGCTTGATCTGTTAAGCGACTGACTTTTGATTTTGGTTCAGGTCACGACCTCAGGCTCGTGGGATCGAGCCCTGCGCTGGGCTCCACGCTCAGTGTGGAGTCTGAGATTCTCTCTCTCCCTCTCCTGCCGCCCACCGGACTCTCTCTCTCTCAAAAAAATAATAAAGAGTAAATAAAAATAAACAAAAGTGTTCTTTTAAAAAAATAATAAATACAAATAAATAGAAAGAAGAAACTAAAATCATCCTTAATCCTATCATCTAGGGACAAACACTCTGGTTCAAAAGCAAATCTTTTCACACAGTGGCTAAGAAGTCCGTCATTTACCTCGCGCTGAATCTGCCAGGCATGTTGAGAATTACAGGCATCATCTCAACCCAGGCTCTCTAATTATTTCCACCTCACACCACAAAGGGAGGTGAAATAACTTGCCCCCAGGAGGAGACAGGGAATGGGGGAGCCGAGCCCAGAACCCGGGTCTGTGCTGCTTTGGAGGGGAAGCCCCCACCTGCAGCCCAAGATCCCACCAGCTCCACCTGAGCGACAGCCACAGTACCTGTCTGGGCTGAGGTTCTGGCCCGTGTCAAAAGCCCGAGCCACCAGGATCATGGACTGTCTGTCGCCAGCTTCAGCTGCCTTCAGTAAGTATTCGAATCCTTTGGTTTTATTCTCTTCTGTCTCCTGCCAATACAAACCAAAGATGGAGAGGGAGTCAGCGATGAATCAGGGAAGAATGGAAGCTTAGCCCACTCTTTTTTAAAAAAATATATTTTATTTATTTATTTGAGAAAGAGAGGGAGAGCGGGAGAGCACACACACATATACAGCAGGAGAAGCAGGCTCCCTACTCAGCAGGGAGCCCAACACGGGACTCGATCCCAGGACCCTGAGATCATGACCTGCGCGGAAGGCAGTCGTTTAACCGACTGAGCCACCCAGGCGCCCCTGCTTAGCCCACTCTTGCTCACCGTACTCCCCCTGCTCTGATTCCTCTAGAGAACCACATCTTCACCTGCCTCCAGGAGGGCTCCCTGCTTCCATTATTTAAAAAGCTTTTATTTTTATTTATTTGTTCTTTAATTTAAAAAGTTTTTAACAGCTTTATGGAGATGTAATTCACATACCATACAATTCATCCACGTAAACCCACCATTCAGTGGGTTTTAGGATATTCACAGAATGTGCAACTATCACCATTATCGATTTCAGAGTATTTTTGTCAGCGCAAGAAGAAACCGAAACACCATACGCCTCCACCGTCACCTCCCAAATGCCCATCTCACCCAGCCCTAAGAAACCACTAGCCCACTTTCTGTCTCTAGAAATTTCTCTATTCTGGATTCTTTGTTTAAATGCAATCAAACATTGCCTGGTCTCCAGTGACTCACTTCTTTAACTTAGCACAAAGGTTTTAATGTATCAGTGCTTTGTTCTTTTTATGGCCAAGCAGCAGTCCACTGAATGGATATACCACATTTTATTCATCCGTTGGTGGGTGTCTCTCGTTTCCACTTTTGGCTACCGTGAAGAATGCTGCTATGAACGCCTGCTACAACTCTTCATGCTGACATGTGTTTTTATTCTCTTGGGAAGGTACCTAGGAGTGGAACTGCTGGGTCCCATGTAACTATGGCTTTGCAGGCACTGCCCAACTGTTTCCCTCTGTGGCCGCACCGTGTTCCATTCCCACCAACACTGCCCATTCCGATCGACTTCCGTGCTGCTCCCCCAAGACGCTTCCCATCGTGGCAGCCACAGAGATGCTTTCAGAGACCAAGTCAGGTACCAGCAGTCTATCCAGAGTTGCTCCATGACTTCTTCCCTCGCTCTGAGACAAATCCCAAGCCCTTGGATCAGCCCACGAGGCCCTTCTCAACCTTGGGGCTTCAAGAAGACCACTTGTTGTCCCCATATCCCTTCTCCTCTGCCACACTTCTGCCAGCACATGGCTGACCAGCTAAAGACTCCATTTCTCAGCCTCCCCTGTAGCCAGAGCCTGTGTCCTAACACGAGAGGTCTATCCAGCCACTCCGTCACATTCCCTGTCCTATTTTTGCCCAAGCATATTAGAACAATGCCTGGCACAGGAAGTGCTCCATGAAGGCTAGTTATTTTTAATACTTTGGAAAAATTTTATTTGTTAATTATGATCTCTACTACATCCTTCCCCACCTGAAAAGTTTGCTCCATGACAGCAGGAACCTAGATAGTGCCAAGTGTAGGAGACTCAAAAAGCATGCGTGGAATAAAGGAATGTCTTAGCAAGAAAACAACAACAAAAAAAGTTCCAAAGGGGACACTGGAGAAAGTGGATGATGGGCTTTCGAGAACACACAGCGGTTTCTCAGGGCTCACGCCTGTCATTGTTCTTGCTAAGACATAAGCCTGCTGGGACACAGCTCACTTCCTGCCTGGCTGCCCAGTCCTCACCGCAAAGCTCTGTCCAGCCCCACTCCTGTTAGGGGAAGCTGCCAGCATCCATCCTCCAGAGGCAGGCCTTCGGGATGCCGACAGATGGGGAAACTGAAATGGCTTCTCAATCTCTTTACAAGCTTGCCAGGGTATGGAGTGTGCCAAAAGCCTGAGGTCACAAGGAGCTGTCTCCCAGTCTCCCAGTCCTCGCCCCTCACCACTCGGAGATCGCTTTATTCAAGCCTCAGATCTTTCTGAGTGTCCGCTCTGTGCCGGCCTCAGAGGTGCGTGCTGGGGGAATAGGCCAAAGGCAGCTGTATGCTGAAGATGGCTCTATGCCCTCGTGACAGCCGACTGGAATGATCAGGAAATTTTCTTCAAGATTTTATTTATTTACTATTTATTTTAGAAGGGTGCAGTGGGGAAAGAAAGGGAGAGTGGGGCAGGGGCAGCAGGAGAAGGAGGGAATCTTTTTTTTTTTTTTTTTTAACATTTTATCCATTTATTTGACAGAGAGAGAGAGACCACAAATAGGCAGAGAGGCAGGCAGAGAGAGAGGGAGAAGCAGAGAGTCTAATGTGGGACTCGATCCCAGGACCCTGAGATCATGACCTGAGCTGAAGGCAGAGGCTCAACCCTCTGAGCCACCCAGGCATCCACAAAGAGGGAATCTTAAGCAGGCTCCACACCTAGTACAGAGCCAAGAGTGGGCTCCATCCCACAAGCCTGAGATCAAGACCTCAGCTGAAATCAACACTTAACCCCCTTCATCAGACGCCTAACCAACTGAGCCACCCAGGCGCCTCTTGAAGATTTTATTTTTAGTAATCTCTACACCCAACACGGGGCTCAAACTCACAACCCCGAGATCAAGTGTCACAGGCGCCACCAGCTGAGCCAGGCACCCCTCTACAGGTCAGGGTTTGATTGTTCTTTTTGATGAAAACAACGGGATGGAGAAAATATTGATAATGAAGATAAAACTTCAAAGCATGTCACGGCTGTAATCATGACGTGGTGACTAGCACAGGAAACTGAAGACACATTTCTTTGTATTTAAAACCATTATCTGATTCAGCAAAGAAGGTGCTCACATCTGATCATCCCATCTGTCACCTCTGCTCCCCCTGCCTGGACGGCTCACCTCCCACTCTCTGCCTGGCGGACTCCCATTCAGCTTTTAGGTCAAACTCCGAGGTCACCTTATTCACCTGTTCTGCAAGCATTCAGGGGCACACACCGTGCATCAGGCCTGTTCTCACTACCGGGGACACAGCTGGAATCTGCTATCAGGAAGCCTCCACTGACCCCATGACACACACTGGGGGCCCTTGTCCACCTGCCTGCCCCCAGTATCTTCTGCTTCTCCCATCGCTGCCTGGAAACTGCCACCTCGTGCCTCTTCTCCAGGGACACAGCCCAGTCCCACCAGTTTCAGCTAAACGGCAAGTGCCTGGCCCCAAACTGGTGCTCAGGAAGTGTCTGGGACATGCACAAACCTGCGGGATGGGGAGCGTGATGACTGAGCCACCCACCCTGTGGCCGGGGCCCTGCTGCCCCTCACCTCCAGAGAGACGTCGGCCAGGATGTGGTGAGGCAGCTGTGAGCACATGAGCCCCAGGCCCACGATGGCCTCCAGCTCGCCCAGGTCGGCTGCGTGCTCCAGGTGGAAGACGGCTGACTCGCGGTCCCACTCCTCGTCCTTCTTGCAGAAGCGCCCGCCCTCGTGGTAGCGCACCATGGCCAGATGCACCTGCCACACAGACAGTGTGTTGGCCCGGCTGGCTAGACAGCTGCACCCCCCTAGGCCATCCAGCCAGCCAGCAGGAGGAAGCAATCAGCGGAGCAGAAGCATGGGCTGGGCTCTGGGTCAGTGGCAAGAGGGCTCTGAGACGGGCATCGCTGGTACCTTCCCCAGAGTGGACTTCCCAATTTTCTTCTCAAGATCCAGAGCGTTAAGCCTTTGCACTTCCAGGGCTGAGGCAGAAGGTCTCGGCAAGTGGAGGCGGGAGGGGTTGAGGAGATT
The DNA here is from genome assembly GCA_004023965.1 of Spilogale gracilis. Classification (NCBI taxonomy): domain Eukaryota; kingdom Metazoa; phylum Chordata; class Mammalia; order Carnivora; family Mephitidae; genus Spilogale; species Spilogale gracilis. The sequence continues at coordinate 77,883 of PITA01006655.1, forward strand.
CCACTTCTCCACGCAGACCTGCGGGAGAGAACAGGTTGGGGGTGAGGGGCGGAGACGCACGGGCCATCACCAGCCGTTGGCCACTCCAACCACACGAGCCTGGCTGGCAAGAGGCAGGCAGCAAACCCTTAAGGTATCAAATTTTCTTGGACAAGCATGGCTGCATTTCTAACCCTCAAATCCTGCTAATTTATGGGCGCTGAGGGAATATCACAGCTCAAAGGCCAGCAGACGCAGTGCCGCCGTTCAGAGCGTTTCCCCTTCATTTACCAAGCAGGGTTTGGCTGGGGAGATCAGACTGTAAGCTGCCCCCTTGGCCTGTGAACCCTACAACATACCAGGGCCTGACTTCAGACCCTACTGCAGATCCACTCTGCTGCTCTCTGTGCGTTCAGGATGCTTCAGGGAATGGGTTTTGAAAACACATCATGCTCTCAAGCTAAAGGTATTCTCTCCCAAAGGTCCACGCAGGACAGAGCCGGGCAGCTGTGTGGACGTGTGCAATAAACACCCTGCGAAGCACATGGCACCCCCATGACAGAGAAGGTCAACGGCGCCACAGCTGAAGCCCCCTGCTCCACGCCGTGCTGAGGCCTTGTCCCAGGTGGTAAATAAATACTGCGTGCGGTCAATGATCTGTGTAGACACCTGCCGACTAAGCCGCGGGAAGCTGCTTAAGATCTTGGTTTTCTCATATGCAAAATAAGGATGAATAACACTAGCCTGTCTCCTGCAAGAAGTAAATTAACTAAGGCTACAAGGTTCACGGGCATTACTCTGACGTGTGAGCTGTGGCTCTTATAACCCCCCTCCAAGACGGGCTAGCCTGCTCCTCGCTGTTCCTCTCCAGAGAGGCCCCAGTGTCCCACCCAGGCCAGGGGACCAAAAAGTAGATGCCAAGGGAACTGGCTTCTTGGCAAAATCTTCCTTTAGCTGGTGTGCGAGGCCCCTGGGCGGGCCAGGGTGACAGGAGAGAGGAGAGGCAGGCTGGAAAAGGTGAGCACGCAGCCACGACAAGGACGCCTCGGGGCGCATTACCCGTCCAGAGCTGCCCAGGCTGTCTTCGTCTGACTCGTACCTCCGGTTACCGTTTGAGTGGCCCTGAGGGAGGAGGAGGGTAGAATGAGCCAGGGAGCAGCTCTCCCTTCCAAGAACCGGTCCCTGCCTCCCAGGAACCATCCTCCTAAGGGACAGGCCTGTCCCCTAGGAAGGGCAGCTGGAACTCATGTGTGCCAAGCAGAGAGGATGCTGGGTAACAAGCAGGACTAGTGTGCTGGTGTGCCCACAGCCTTGCCCTCACCCTCTCTGGGTGTACAGATGCCTCTAGAAATGACTCAAAGGCACAGGATCGTGGCAGATGAGCCCCAAGACAACCTCCTTCCTCTTACCAAAGTTCCCCTGACAGTCTCACTTGCAGTAAGAAAGCTGAGAACAAAGGGTTCCCAGCAAGATGGGGGCGAGGGGAGGCTCAGTCTCCACTCTGGCACATAGCAAAACCTCTAAGCAGAAGACACCGCCACAGCCACCCTCCCCAGGATGCCGCGGGGTGGTCTTGGAAACCTGTCCTCCCCAGGGACGCTGAGATACCACGTGGGAAGCTGCCCCCCCCCCCCGACTTACTCCAGCACCATCTCGACCTATTACCCAGCAACCAACCAGAGGTTCCAGCTTCGCCATAAGAGTCGTCCAACATTCCCAACCCTGTCTAATCCCCGTACTTGTCCCCTTACTAAACTTTCTGGTCCATATGACCCTGTTTTATCTTCTGCCCTGCATTTTTTTGGACCTGAAATGATCTCATGTATCCATTTATGTTCTCAAGGCCACTCACGCTCCACCCTCCACCCTTCCATCCTCCTGGACAATGAGGCAAAAGAACACTCTGGTCTCAGTTACTTGGGGGTTCCTTACATGTTCGCGGGGCATCTCTGGGTCATCCAGCTCACCCCGCTTCTCACTGGGGTAGCCACTGTCTCCACTGTTCTCAGAGTCCTGTGGAGAGAAGATGATTCTACAGTCTCAGTGGTCCTGAGTGGTGCTGACTTCTGGACATTCTAGCCATTTGCTCTCTCTCCTCTGTCCCATCACCTCAGTTAACATTCTCTTCCCTCTGCCCTTGCTGGCTGGGTGACAAGGGAGCAGCACAAAGTAGGCGCAGAGAGCTTGGGCTCTGGGGCTAGACTGTCTGGGCTCAACTCTGAGCTTTGTGACTTGCCAGCTGGGCGACCGGCAGCAGTTTCCTTTGCCATGGGATTCATATGGCACCTACACCGAAGGATGAGAACGAAGTGAGGTGCGACCCACTGAGTGTGCCTCATAGGAAATGCTATTAGTAAGAGCAGCTCACCCATTTCACAGGCAGAAAAACAAAGGCTGGTTTATGAGACAGGACCGATGGACACAAATGTAGCACTGAGAGCATACCGGGACATGTTTTTCATTCTTCTAGATAGTTCACATCTCCAAAACGCCAGTCACTTGTCTACCAGAGCCTGTTCTGGCCATATCCGCATGTCACCTGCATCTGTATTCAGCTCATACTTCCGTGTTTCCTTCTCTGTTCTACTAGGAAATATTTCAAACACACCCCCAAGAACAGAGATACTCAAATGAACTCCTGTGCACCTATCGCCCAGCTCTGTCAGCTCCTAACATTAGGCCTTAGTTACTTCAGATCTTTTATTTTTATAAACTTATTTGTACTTATTTTTAAGATTTTTTTTTGTTTATTTAACAGAGGGACATGGCGAGAGAGGGAACACAAGCAGGGGGAGAGGGAGAGGGAGGAGCAGGCTTCCCGCCGAGAAGGGAGCATGATGCGGGGCTCAAACCCAGGACCCTGACCTGAGTCGAAGGCAGATGCTTGATGACTGAGCCACCCAGGTGCCCTGGATCTTTTATCTTTAAATGAAATGAAAACATTAAAACAAAACACAATCTAGATTTCTTGTGAGTCCCTCCCTGCCCCATTCCCTTCCTGCTCCAGGTAAAACCACTTTTGTGAATTCATACTTATTATTTGTCTACAGATAAGCCAACTTCTTTTCCTTAAAGAAATACATATTTAAAAGAAGTCCGGTGTCATCGGCAGAAATGGGTCCCAAACACACACAGTGGGACTGTCCACCTCTGGTCTGGCCAGGGATCCCCCCCCCCCCAAGAAGCTGCATATCCTGAAAAGGCCAGGCCCTTGTTTCTAGAACTACGGACCTCTCTTCTGCCTCCCCCCAAGGCTTTTGTCCTGTGGGAACTTAAACACTATTCTGGTTTCTTTTTAAAAAAGTATTTCAATTTTTTAAAAGCTGAGATATGGGCACCTGGGTGGCTCAGTGGGTTAAAGCCTCTGCCTTCGGCTCAGGTCATGATCTCAGGGTCCTGGGATCAAGGCTGGCACTGGGCTCTCTGCTCAGCAGGGAACCTGCTTCCTCCTCTCTCTCTGCCTGCCTCTTTGCCTACTTGTGATCTGTGTCAAATAAATAAATAAAATCTTAAAAAAAAAAAAAAAGAGAGAACTGAGATATAATTTACAGACATGGGACTGAAGTGTTGCGTGCGCTGAGTAAAAGGCTGTTTTTGAAAACGGAGGGCAGGCCATACCCAGGCGCTCCGGGGGGCCAGCCCCTTGCGCCCCACCCACTACACGACCTTGGGCCCCTCCTCCCACCCTTTGGAGGGAATCCCACGCTGAGCAACGGAGAGCCCTCTCCCCCTCACAGCCCGGCTCCCGGACCCCGCGTGCAGCCAACCTTTCCAAACCTCTTTCCTCATCTGAGAAATGGAGGGAGGGGGAAATACTCACTGCAAGGTGGAGAAAAGAAGCAAAGTACATAAGTATAGAGGGTGGGTTTGAGGCCAGATGGCCTGGATTTGAATGGTGGTTCCATCACTGAGTGACTGGGATCAAGTGGCTGAAACTTTTTGTGCCTCAGTGTCCTTCCCTCTAAATCAGGGATCACAAGACCACTGCCCAGGCAGCTGCTGAGTGAGGTAAGAAGCAGGTGGCTAAGGGACAGATGGGAGACAAGCTTTTCCCCTTACTAATCTTTTGTACCCTTTTCTTTTCAACCATGAGAATGTGTGAGCTCTTCTGAAATTCTAAAATTTATTCTAAGTCTAGAATGAAATCTACTACGAAAGGAATAAAAAGGGGTGCCTGGATGGCTCAGTCAGTTAAGCGTCTGCCTTTGACTCAGGTTATGACCCCAGGGTTCTGGGATTGAGCCCCGGATTGGGCTCCCTGCTTAAAACGGGGAGCCTGCTTCTCCCTCTCCCACTCCCTTTGCTTGTGCACTCTGGCAAATAAATAAATAAAACATTTTTTTAAAAAAAGGAATTAAAAAATGGCTATCTACCTCATAGATTGTTGGGGCTTAAAGGAGAGTATCTATCAAGTTCTTAAAACAGTGTCTGCCTGTAGTGATAATTCTATAATGTCAGCGACTCTTACTTTTATTCTTTCACTCAAAAACTCTGAAAAGCAGTCAAGAGTGAACTTGAAACTTTGGAGCAATCCCAGGGTGGAGATTCAAGGGCACCTGAGGTCCATGCAAGGGTGATGTCTCTGCAAAGTCTGTTTTTAAAATTCCTATGCGTTTTCATTTTGACACCATAATATGGGTTTGTGCGAATGCGAATGTGATGCCTTCAGTTTCCTACCACGGATCGGCCAGGGGCTGCTGGAAACCTGTCCCCTTTATGCAGCCGGAGAGCGTCGCGTCGCACTGTGCTATAAGCTACCCTCTGACACCGAGGACCTCCCTCCCCCAGGACAGCTGTCCACACGCATGCGGCCGGACCAGCCCAGGGCTGAGCTTGCTTGGCATTTACCAGAAGGTTGCACTGTTGCTAATTTAGGTTTCCTTTTCTCTAACCATTTCCGGGAACTGAGATGGAGCCAGCTCTTCCCAGAGGACACCACCGCCCTGGGCAGGAGGCTGAGTTATCGGCATTCATCTGTGCCCCCCGCGGTGCCCAGAGCAGACCTGGGCTGCCTGCCTCTGGTTCTGAGGGTTCAGCCTTGGTCCTGATGGGAGGGAGTCCACTCCTCCCAGCCCTGCTCCCTTGGGCCCTTTCCAACCTACCCGGTGGTTGTCCAGATGCTCATGGTCTCGGGGTGCCACGTTGTCAAGGTCACTGAACACAGGCCAATCTGGGCAAGAAAAAACAGATAAAACAAGGGCTCCACTAGAACTGCTTAAAAGACCAACTACAGCCTAGAACTGAATGCACCTGCCACCAGGCCTTTTTTCATTTTAAAACTTTGTAAGAAGGTACAAAAACGGGAAAAGAATGTTGTCAGCACCTGGAGGGGAGGCTACAGTTTTTCCTCAAGAACTTATTCAGAGTTGGGGCGCCTGGATGGCTCAGTCAGTTAAGCGACTGACTCTTGGGTTTCAGATAAGGTCGCGGTCTCAGGGTCATAGATCAAGCCCCACATTGGGCTCCGCATTTAGCACAGTCTGCTGGAGAATCTACCTCTGCCCCTCCCCCTTGCTCTCTTAAACAAATAAATAAATCTTTTTTTTTTTTTTTTTTTTTTTTTAAGAAAGATTCTTTTTTTTTTAAGATTTTATTTATTTGACAGAGAGAAACACAGCCAGAGAGCGAACACAAGCAGAGGGAGTGAGAGAGGGAGAAGCAGGCTTCCCGTTGAGCAGGGAGCCCAATGTGGGGCTCGATCCCGGGTCTCTGGGATCATGACCTGAGCTGAAGGCAGTCGCTTAACCAACTGAGCCACCCAGGCGCCCCACAAATAAATAAATCTTAAAAAAAAAGTGGTAATGCAAATATACTTGTGCAATGTGCTTAAAGACTCACGCACCTGGGCCACAGCTGGCCTTACAGAGGTGCAGGTGTGAAGGAACAACAGCCATGTGTGTATTTGGGGCCCAATGAATAGCGACAAGTCGGGGAAGCCTCAGAGGCTTAAAAACCAACCACATCCTTCCTGGTCATTCCCACATTCTATCTCCCTCCCTGAGCTTCTACAGCCAAATGCAGCCTGTTTCCTTTTTTTATGTGGTTTTTAAGAATGTTTTTTCCATTTTAAGGTGGCTGAAAATTTTAAAAGAGTAGTATCTCAAGACATGTGAAAATTACAAGAAATATAAAATTCAGTGTCTTTATTGGAACAAGGCCATCCCCATTCATTTGAGTACCATGACCACGTTCAAGCTGCTAATACTAAAAGCGTTATGTCAAAAAAGTCTAAAAGATTTACTCTAGCATTCTAAGAAAAGTCTGACAACTCCTGCCTCAAGCTACCCCCAAGGTCTTCTAGTGGAATTCCATGTCTAAAAGGCTCCTTTGACATTTGACACTAAAATCTTCCTCTTCTGCTCCTCCGTGGCCACCCCCAGATGGCCACACCACCCTTGAAGTTCTTCAGCTCAACACGCTGGAGTCAGGCTTCCTCCCTTCTTTCCTGCAGACCCTGTGTCTGCATCATCAGCAAACTGTCACTTTAACCCCAGGCATAAGGATTCTGTTTTCTTCCTCTGACCTATTCATATGATGTTCATCAATTTCCTAATGTTGAACAACCCTCTGACGTCTGCAAAAACTTTATTTATTCTTTTAGGATACTATTAGTCTTTGTTCATACCTTATTTAGGATTTCTGTACTGTGTATTTACTCATAAGTGAGGTTGGAATATAGGGCTTTTTTGTTTTTGTTTTTGTTTTGCTGTTTTGTTAAATTTTGGTATAAAGGTTTTGCTAGTTGCATAAAACAGACTGAAAAACGTTACCTTGCCTTTCAAAATTCAGAGGTTTTTTTGGTTTTTGTTTTTTTTTTAAGATTTTATCTATTTATTTGACAGAGAGAAACACAGGGAGAGAAGGATCACAAGCAGGGGGGGTGAGAGAGGGAGAAGCAGGCTTCCCGCTGAGCAGGATGCCCGATGTGGGGCTCGATCCCGGGTCTCCGGGATCATGACCTGAGCTGAAGGCAGTCGCTTAACCAACTGAGCCACCCAGGCGCCCCTCAGGGTTGTTTTTATAGCATTTGGATGACCTGTGTCTTGAAAATTTATTCAGTGAACTCACTCATGAAACCACCTGGGCCAGGATCCTTTTTGGTTACCATATTGGATTTCTTAACATAAGTGAAAGCCAGTTTAGCAGTGTCCTTTCTGGTGCTGTCCCCTCCAAGCACGATGACCAGGCACAAAAACATCACTCACGGAGTTGGTCCAGCTTCTGGCTGTGTGGTGTGGCCGAAGACGGGGAGGAAGGGAGAGAGTCAAAGGTCATGTCACTCATGTTCTCATCTCCAGAGTTCTCTGAAAGGCGAAGGAGCAGTGGGGGGCGACTCCCAGAGAGGGTCCTTACTCGGGGGCTCCCACACTTTTCCTCTGTCCCCCTCAAGATGGTCTTGGCCGATTGCTAGAGAATTAACAGGGACACTCATGTCACAGAGGAGCCCTCTGGGGAGTGAAGGGCTCTTCTAGTAGCATGTTTTTCACCTGAATCCTGAGGTCCTTTCAGTCAACAGCTCCCATACATACCTGTTTAGGGACTGCAGGAAATCTAAAAATAATCAGTGGGGCGTTAACCCAAAGGCCTCTAAAAAGGGGCAGCTGGCGCAGGAGCTCAAAGCCAGCCCACTCCCACAGTGCTGACGACTCCACAGTCCTGAGCTGGGGATCACACGGCACCACATGTCCAGAATCCCAAGCTGCTCTTCGCCAATGGTCTCTTGAGTCGGATCAAGGCAATGGCAGAGGGGTGGGTACGTCCTGGACACAGAAGGTGCCCAAAGGTCCAGGTCCAAGTCTAGTCCAGCCATTTGTCACCACGCCCCACAAATACATATACCACACACCTCTCTTACTCTTTTTGAATACTTGCTCTCCTCACTCTGATCAAAGAGTTCCAGCAGACCCCAGTTACTGTTAGATGGGGCACTTGGAAGGGCTTTGCGCACTGATCTGGGAGGGATGAGGGGCACAGACAGGGATGAGATCATTCTGGGCCCTGAAACTCTATGAGTAAGCATCATAGGGCCTGGGCTGCGATCACAGAGAAGCACGGCTTACTGGCCCGGCAGCAGAAGGGCCCAGTCCCTCCGAACAGGTTCCCATTGGGCACCCACCAGGAGCTTGGTATTCTGGTTCACGGCGTCCCTTTCTCTTGGCGAGAGGTCAAAGGGAGCAAGGCCCATGCTCTTGCAAATCCGGTTGCAGGCATGAGAGTAGAAGAAGAGTGCCATCCCCCGGACACCTATAGATAGAGCAGGGGAGTTGGAGCACTGCCTTGCTTTGTGACAAGGGAAGGGCAGTGCTGGGCACCTTAAATGTGGCAAGGGCAGGCGTCAAACACGCCGAAGTGGTGGGCATCAGGTGTCCCAAACTTCCATCCCCACCATCTTGGAAAAGCCAACCTACCACCTCAGCCGGTCTCCCTGGGCCTCCAAAGAGCTGGGAGATTTGGGGAGGCAGAGGGAATGTGATGTCCATGGAAATGAGCTGGCTTTCCCCACCTACCTAAGTTGCCATCTCCAAAATCAGTGCCCTTCTCGGTGTGGATCTGTGGGTCCGTGTAGAGGTCGCCGACACCCTGGATGTCTACCACAATCAGCTGATGCCCGGAACGCTCAAATGTGAAGTGGCTGAAGGCCTGGGGGTGGGGCATGGGGGAGACAGGAAGAGCAAGGTGACCGACCGCAAGAGACAGGCTGTGGTCTGCAGGGACACGGGTTAGCCACCACCGAGGGGCTGCAACCCCCCAGCTCTGCCCACGGTGTGGCCTTTCTCTGCAAGGAGAGGTCGTAGAGAGGAAAGGATAAAGGGAGGAGTCCTGCTTGATTCTGCAGGGACCTGAGATCCGCTCACAGAAGCCGGCTGGGTGGTCCCGTTTCAGAGTCTACTTCAGGGGGGCTCCAAGAGGCTTGAGGACCCTCTGGGGGTGAGACCTCACACCTACAGGGACCCTTCCCTCCAGGGGCCTCACCTGCGGTGTCAGACGCATGTTGTCATCACGGACAAAGCCTGAGTTGGAGTTGTACTTGATGTACTTGCCCTCGATATAGTGTTCCAGGTGGAAGAGAGGCTTGCCGGGTCTGTCCCTCAGCTCCACCACGCACATCTGCATGATGTCCACCTGGCGGGAGGGCAGGAGGTCAGGCCGAGGCCGGCAGCACTCGCCTCCCAGAGCGGGTGGGAGCACAGGGCTCAGGCTCCTGTCCTGGCTCCTGTCCTGGCTCCCGTCCTGGCTCTGGCAATTATCAGCTCTTTGCAGCTAAAACTGCCAACCATCCCCGGAATCCACTCCCCCTTTCGAGAATGAAAGCCCCTGTGATGGCCTAAATATGTTGCCCCAATATTCCTATGTTGGCCTCCTAATCCTCAAAAGTGACTGTATTATGTGGGGACTTTGGGAGGGGAGCCCTCATGAATAGGATTGGGGCCTGGATAAAAGTGACCACACAGGGCGCCTGGGTGGCTCAGAGGTTAAGCCTCTGTCTTTGGCTCAACAATGTGTGCTCGACAACAATGATAGCACAGTCAGAGTAAAGGTCCTGAGGTCGGAACAAGCTTAGGGAGGAAGAGAAAAGTAGCCAGGATGGCATGTAGCAAATGACTGAAGAGGTCACAGACCCCACGGGTGGGGACTGTGGCTTCCTGGGTCTACCCCAAGCACACTTAGTCAAGGGCCATGCAAATAGGAGGCACTCAATAAATTCTGCTGGCTTCCTGGAAGTACGGCTCTCCTAAGGGGCCTAGGAGACGGTAGCCTGTTCTCTTGTAGATGCTCAAACAGTGGGAAAACTGAGCTATGAATCTGGGCAGGGCAGAGACATACAGGCTGTTTCTCAAATGCCCACAGGCAACAGGAAATTCTGCTTGGCCCGGGGTTACTAAACAACCTGGGGGCTCTCCTGAAGAAGCCAACTGGGCAGGGTTGGGGGGGGGGCTGGAACATCTGGCTTTAAGCCCTGGCCCCTTTCCTGCCTGTTGGAGCAGGTCACTTAACCTCTTTGAGCTTGGGGCTCACCAGGGACAGACACTATACATTCTCCCCTCCTGCTTTTTCTTGAGAGTCACCCATCTCAGTCTAAATAGTCTGGGGGAAGGACTCACACTGCTATTTCTAAAGGTGAGCACATGGCTTAGGCCTGCCCAATCTGCATATCCCCTCCGCTGGCTATTGTGATTGGCTCAGCAACAGGCACCTGATCTAATCAGAGCCAATGAAACCCAGTTCTGAGACTTTCATTGGAACTTCTGGAAAAACAGGTATTGTCATGCCACCAAGGTTTCTGAGAAGATAGGAAGTGAGCCTACAGCTGCTCCTGGCCCACACGCCATTAAAAGGTGAGATGCTGCCCACGAGTGAGGCCCACAGAAGAACATCAAGGCTAGAGATGGGGTTGGGGGAGATTCTCATCATCCTGTCTGGTCCTGGATCCAGCCAGACCTGTGGCTAGCGCTATTTCTCAGCTACCTGAGACAATAAATTCCTTTTTAGCATGAAGCCCATTTGAGCAGGTTTCTAACATTTGCAAACATAAATGATGAACAGATCCCATCTGTAAATGGGATCAAGACATTCTCACCTCAACCTAAGAGCTCTATTTTTTAGGAATAAATGACACTGCATATAGTGAATCGTGCTCGGCAGACGATGGCTGTTGCTGGCTTCTGTTAAGACCGTGAAGGGAGGGCACCTGGGTGGCTCAGTGGGTTAAGCCTCTGCCTTCGGCTCAGGTCATGATCTCAGGGTCCTGGGATCGAAGCCCACATCGGGCTCTCTGCTCAGCAGGGAGCCTGTTTCCTCCGCTCTCTCTGCCTGCCTCTCTGCCTACTTGTGATCTCTCTGTCAAATAAATAAAAATCTTAAAAAAAAAAAAGACCATGAAGGGAGCTGTGACTGGACTGTCACCTCTGTCTCATCTCTGTCCCTGGCCACCTTGTGTGGGCAGGTGGCAGTGAGGGGTCCCACACACCTGCTTGGGGGGCTTGTGCCGATTATACTCCTCTCCCCAGAGCTTGGCCTCCATCTGCAGACGCACATCCTCAAAGTACACGTCCCTGTCCACGGACTCAATGTAGCGCTTTGCCACGTAGTTGGAGGCCCCCTTCCACTGCTGAGTGTGCAGGAAGTTGGAGAGCTTCTTCCTGGGGGCGGAGGGAGTGCAGGGAGACCAGCAGAGGGTCTGCCTGGGCACTTGGGGCCACCAGAAACCCAGCCTGACCCATTGCATCCTTCCAAGGGCTGGGAAGAGGCTTAAGGGACACTGTTAAAGATCTCTTATCCCCCACCATTTGGCCTCCAAACATGAGAGGGAGGTTAGTGGGATACTCCATGTTCTCCCCGAGCCCATCTCCACAGCCAGGGCAAATGTGTGGTCTGATGGAGACCAGACAGAGAGCCACTTGGCCTACAAGGAGAGGCCACTGTCTCGGTCTCTTGGCCAGAAAAGTTGCAATGCCCCCACTCTTAGGAGCCTAAGGGAGTCTGGGCAGGTCCCCCGAGAGCCAGGCTGAGTCACTTACGTCCTGAAGCACTCCCTCATCGCTCCACGGCCGAAGGGCTGAAAGACAGCACAGAGAGGAGGTTATCCAGCCCTAGGCTGCATCCAGAAGCAGTCCTGAGTCAGGAAGAGATTCTCCCCTTGGACCTCACCCATGAAACGGGTACCTGGACCTCATCTCAATCCTCAAATTACTGAGCCCTCCATCCGTCACTGCCTGAACAAACTTTCAGCCTGGAGGCTTCGGCGGATGACAAGACCACCCCCCCAACCCCAGCTGAGGGGAAGAACCCCCTTGGGGTGAAGATGCTATGGGGGTAACCATGCAAGTCAAAGAATGTTTTTGCAGACCTGCTTTTCTGTTTCCTATAATAGAAAAAGAGCGGAGGGGCGCCTGGGTGGCTCAATCAGTTAAGTGTCCAACTCTTGATTTCAGCTCAGGTCATGATCTCAGGTTTGGGGGATCGAACCTCATGTCGGGCTCCACACTCGGCACAGTCTGCTTGTCCCTCTCCCACTGTCCTTCCCCACCACTCTCTCTCCAATAAATAAGTAAAATCTTAAAAAAAAAAGAAAAAGAGTGGAAACAGCCTAAATGTCCATCAAGGATATAATGGATAAATCGATCAGGTCTACTCACTCAATGGAACACAATAAAGCAACAAGAATGAATGCATTCTATTGTTCTGTTCTATTATTCTATATTATTCTATCATTACAAGGCTAGTAAAAACAAGTGTGAATGCCGCAGATAAAATGCTGAGCGAAGCTGTACTCTACAGAATACATACAGCACGGCTCCATTTATAGGAAGAACACAAATAGGCCAACTACGCCAGGATGATGGACCCCGGGCTGGTGCTCACCCTTATGGGGAGAAGAGACCGGGGTGGGGGTGGGGAGGCTTCAGGAGCCACTGCTTACACAGAGCATTCACTTCATGAAACTCATTAAGCTGTAACCCCTTTCTGAGTGTGGGACACACACACACAAAATTTCACACAACCATCAAGCCCCTGATAATGCAGGAAGTGCTCCATTTTCTAGTCCATTCCTTTTTCTTTTTTCCCAAAAGGATGACTGCAAGCCCCTGAATCCTTTTAGAAAGTCTTGGTTGGGGCGGCTGGGTGCCTCAGTCAGTTAAACGTCTGCCTTTGGCTCAGGTCGTGATCTCAGGGTCCTAGGATCAAGTCCTGCGTCAGGCTCCCTGCTCAGCGGGGAGCCTGCAGGGAGCCTGCTTCTCTCTCTCCCTCTGTCTACTTGTGCTTTCTGTGTCAAATAAATAAAATTTTTTTAAAGATCGACTTAAAATCTTTTTTTAAAGATTTTATTTATTTATTTGACAGAGAGAGAGATCACAGGTATGCAGAGAGGCAGGCAGAGAGAGAGGAGGAAGCAGGCTCCCTGCTGAGCAGAGAGCTCGATGTGACACTAGATCCCAGGACCCTGAGATCATGACCTGAGCCGATGGCAGAGGCTTAACCCACTGAGCCACAGAGCGCCCTCAAATAAATAAAATCTTTTAAAAAAAAGGCTCAGGTTTAGGTAGTGACCTGCAATTTTTGAAAACAGATGTACACCTTTATAGTCAGCTGATTTTTGACAAGAGTGCCAAGGATCATCCTTTGATGTATGATAAATACGTAAAATGTCCAGAACAGGTCAGCCTACAGAGACAGGGGGTAGATGAGTGGTGTCTAGGGCTGGAGGACGTGAGAGGACTGCGGGCTGGCCACTGGGGGGTAAGTACAGGGCTTCTTACAGAGATGGTGAAATGTTCTGGAGTTGATCATGGTGATGGTCGCACAACTCTGTGATTACACCGAAACCCGCCGAGCCCGTACGCTGTAAGTGGGTATGTTGTATGGTATGTGATTATAGCTCAATAAAACTATTATAATAACTAAAATAAATACACAGTAATATAAAGAATGCCCCAAAGTTAGAACAATTAAGTGAGTGTGAAAGGGAGGGAACAGGGACAGAAGTCTGCTCTCGAAGCATCCACACTCAGCCCTGTCCCCACCGGGCTGGGCAAGGCTCACCTGAGACGCCATCTTGATCAGAACTTCATCTTCCCGCCACTCCCCGGTGACAGCATTGTACCTGCAGAGAGAAGCCAGCCCAGGCCACGGCAGCTCTAACGTGATCCTCTCACCTACTGGCTAAAAGGGAAAGACTTTTCCTGGCTTCTCACTGCCCTTGGGATCGAGACCACTCTAGTCACAGGCCCAGCCAACCTCTGGGGCTGGGCTGTGGACACCCTCCCTCCGCTCCCAGGCCCACCACACTGGCCTCCTTCCCTTTCCTCTCCAACATGTTGCCCTACCCTTGTGCTGTGGGTGGGTTTGCTCCTCCATGTGGTCCCCACACTTGGACTGTAGCTCCACGAAGCCAGGCCCGTGTCTGTCTTCTTCACTGCAGGGCCTGGTGCACGTAAGCTTTATACACCCAAGTTGGATGGACAACTGAATCAGTAAGTATCCTTATTTTAACCGGTCCACACAACCAAGGGCAGGACAGGAGGCGGCCGTGCCCTCTATCTTGCCGGGCGCCTGTCCGGGGCCCCGTACGGGCAGCTGGGCTTGAGTCCTGGTGCGGGGATGCGTGGGGGAGGTCCTGCCTCTGAGTCCAGCTGAGGAAGGGGCTGCTGGAGGACACCCAAGACAGATCGAGACCCAGAAGGTTCCAGGACATTTCCATCTCTTCTTTCTCTGGAATCTTCACAGAGTAAATCTGTTTCTAGGCCTGGCTGGGCCTCAAAGAGATCTGCTTGGTAGAGAGAGCGCCTCAGCTCACTAAATCCCTAAATTTTAAAACTTCCTCTAGGGCTGAGGTGTTCTTAACATCAGCAGAGGCCTCCCTGGCCCACGCTTCGGCAGGACTGACTCCAGACCACGCCCAGCCGTGAGAACAGGCTCCTGAGAGCCTGACACCTCTACGGGGAGAGACAAGCAGAGGCCTGGCAGGTAGCCTCCCCCAGGCTGGGGGCAGGGGTGCTGGCCAGAGCCGCAGTGGCCTGCAACCAGCCCATGGCAAGTTCTGCATTCAATAAATAATAGCAATGATGATTATTATTATTACTAAGACAAAGTAAAGGAAAACAGTCTATCCTCACTTCCAAATAAGACTGAAGGCTGAGAGGCACCCAGAAGTTGAGAGACAGGGGAGATTCGGGATATCAGATGGGTCTTATTTGTCCTTCACAACCACTGACCCCATACAGGTCAGAGTTGCTCCAAGTTCACTGAGCTTTTTCACTGTCTGCAGGGCATTCAGACAAATCTCTTCAATTAACCTTAGCAGCAGCTCTGTGATATTGGCACAATTACAGTGCCCACTTTCCGAGCGGGGAAACTGAGGCCCAGAGAGGTGAGTAACTTGCCCGAGAGCCCAGGAGGCAGACCAAGGTCAGTTGCAAACACAGCCTTGCTCCCAGCCGGCCTGGGTACCATCCATGTGAACAAGAAATCTGTCTCAACAAAGCGACAGCCAGCACCACCAGGAATAGCGGGGGAAGCCTTCCAATTTAGACATTTTCTGGAAATTCTAGCCATCGAAGCCTGAGCTCCCTCTGCCAGCAGCCACGTCAGTTAGGAAACAGTTTGCTTGGTCCCTGGACCCACAGAGCTCCAGGACACACAGAACTGGCTCAGCATTGGGGGGGTCTGCTTTCCTGGGGGACTCCCTGGGTCGCCTAGTGTCCTCAGCTTGGAGCCCATGTGTCACCAACCAGTCACCATGCTGGCCTTATAGGCTCCATATCCTGCCCTACTGGGCCCCCACAATGCTGATCTTAGCTGTCAGCACAGGCCCCAGGCCCTGTGGGGAGGGGGTGCATGCCTGGCTCTGAGCCATCTCCTCACAGGGAGGAGCAGGGACACATTGCAGAAAGACGTGGAAAGCTACACTGTTTCTGCCTGCCTAGCATCTGATCCCTCTTCTTTCAGGAAACCCCAATTTCTCTTTAGGGAACGACCATCCTCGTTCTCAGAATACGTGGACTGGGTGGAACTGATCCCAGCACCTTCTGGTTTGTGGTAAGTGATCCAGACATTGCCAATGAGAACATAGCTCCCAGGCACATAACTGAACCCAGACCAATGACATTCCATTATGGAACTTTTGTTTAAAACTATTTGAGAAAGAAAAGATGTTCTTCTATTGGGTGAAATGAAATGTGCAGCTTTCAGGGGCATCTGTGCCACTGATACAAGGAGTCTATCTGAGGTCAAAGCCCAAAGTGTCCTTGGAGCATCTAGAACCAGCCATACCTGAAGTCCACATGTGTGAGCCAAGCATTCCCTTATATGTGTAACACTATGAATTGGGTTTCTGTCACCAGCATTTGAAACAGTTTTGACTAACTGAAAGACACTGAACTGTAAGTCAGAAGGTTAGCTTATTAAG
Source organism: Spilogale gracilis (assembly GCA_004023965.1). Classification (NCBI taxonomy): domain Eukaryota; kingdom Metazoa; phylum Chordata; class Mammalia; order Carnivora; family Mephitidae; genus Spilogale; species Spilogale gracilis. The sequence goes on from PITA01006655.1 coordinate 93,769, forward strand.
TACCTAGGTAACCCTGGGCAAACCCTGGGGCAATTATAGGACCTCAGGGTATTGGCTTAGAGGATTCAGACTGGAGAGGTCTACAGAGGTCAAGGACAGAGTGGTGGAATCAAGGACAGGTCCAAGAGCCCTCTATTATGCACAAAATTAGACATATGTGTGCAACTTTCTGGAATGGTCTGCCGTCATATTCTCAAGAGTGATCCCAAATACTTGACATGATTCCTACTTCAGGCTTTTTTAATGAATACACACGCACCGAGGGCTTCAAATAGTGCCCGTCACATGGCTTCAATACATAAGAGCTATTGTCATCGTAGCTACCCTTGGGGGTGGTATTTTGTAGTTTTTACTATTTTCTTTCTTCTTGAAACCCCCTAACATAACTCCTCTCCCTCTACCTTTCAAATAGGAAATCTAGATGTTCACAGTTCCATTTTGCAAATCTTCCTGGGCCCAAGGCATCAAAAAGCTCACAAGCCATCTCCATGCGTTCATTCTCCCTTCAGTGGCAACTGTAGGGGCCACGTGGTGAGACGGTAGAGACACAAGATGGGAGGAGAAGCCTGGACCCTGAACGGCCCCCGACAGTCCCTGGGTTCTCACCCAACTTACTTAAGTGAGAAGGACAGCACTGCTGCACTGGGCCGCTGGAGTATTTGTTACGACAGCATGGCTGGGCCCTGCCTGACGAATATGTACGATAGAGGACCGCCCCGAGGAGTAAAAGGTAATGCACAGCGCCCGAAGCATGCATAAATGTTCAAATAGTGGCAGATACTATTATTATTCCCCTGTCCTTGACCTCCAAAGGTACTTAGGCCTCACTGATTCTGAGCAGAAGCAGGACCCATACCCCCATGGACTCCTTGAGACCCGGGGCCATACAGCACCCGGGACACGCTGCCAACCTGTGACGTGTGGCACATTCTGTGGGAATGTCCTCCAGGTGGAACTCAGCCCAGGGATCCGGCATGTGTTTGGCCTTCTCAATTGCATGCTTCCAAGCTTCCTGTAAAAGGCAAAGGGAAATGTTAGACCAGGGGCTGTGAGGCAGTGCCACCCCAGTCTCCTCCTGCACCAGGATGTCCCAGCGCTGGCGAGGCAGACAGCGCAAGGGAGAGAGAAATACTCCCATCAATGATCCTTTCAGGAACAAAGTTCCCAAAAGACCCTATTTGTTCTGACATGGGCACTGCCTTCCCACAGGCAGAAGAGACATATCTTAACTACGAAACCAAAGAAACATACTACACGTTAAGGGAAACACATGATTTATTTATTTTGTGGAGAGGGAGAGCAAGCGAGCATAAGCACATGTGCGAAGTTGGGGGGTTAGGACAGAGAGAGAGAGAAAGGGGGAGAATCTCAAGCAGACTCTCCCCTCAGTGGGGAGCCCAAATCGAAGCTCTATCCCAGGACCCTGAGATCATGACCCAAGCTGAAATCAAGAGTCGGGTGCTTAGCCGACTGAGCTACCCAGGCACCCCAGTGTCAATTTTTTGTAAATATTGTATAAATCACTTTTATCGCCCTAAATGAAAAATCGTAGGCAACACGATCTTCCTAAACTCAGAGTATCTCCAACCACGCTAAGGATATGTTGTGTTTACATTAACAGAGCGCCAAGTGCTGGGCTCAGATGATTAGGAATAGATTCCCATGAGACATTCCAAGGTCCTGGGGCTGCAGGAATATTCCTCCTGCAGAACTACCTTGCCCAAAAAAAAAAAAAAGAACTACCTTGCCCATTTCAGGCTTTTAACATCCATTTCCTCTACCTTCTCAATGTGTTAGTGCCCCTGCACCATTGTGGGGACGCAAAATAGCCCTCCAAACTTTTAAAACCTTTTGAGAACCAGGGCTTCTGGGTACACACTGAGAAAGATGACCAAGGCATCTTTGGTGGTACATTTCTAGTTTTAAAAAGCTCATTTTATTGCTTTTATAATCCCCAGGTGGAATCCTTCTCTGTCCTCTCCCTACACTCCTCCACCCACACTGGGTCATGATCTCTTACCACTCTTTCCCCAAAGAACCCGAATGCCTGCCCTGCAAGCCTCCTACAGGGTCAGTGAGGCCAAAACTCCTTTCTGGGCCAGAGGCCTGAGCCACTGGGAGGGGACAGGATGGGGGACTGAACACCAGGGGTGAGACCCACAGCAATTCCAGACCTCCTCACCGGCCATCGGGATCTCTCAGCCACCAGGACTGGCCCTGCAGGAGCTCAGCTTCCCACAGGCTCCAGCCCAGGCAGGACAGCACCCCAAGCGTGCCGCCGGCCTCAGCCTCAGCCTCACGGCTGGGATCCTGCTCAGAGAAGGCAGAGCAACCGAGCTTTCTGAGAAACATACGCACACATGTGCACACGCAAACGCACGGTTCCCACGGGCTAAAGCTTCCTCACCAGGGCTTGGGATTCCAATCTCTGCCAAGTCCAAAAATAAAGCCCAGCATTTCTTTCTTCCAATTTGGAAGTGAATTTATGCTTAACAAAAACACTCAGGAAAGAGAGGAGACAAAATTCAAACCCACCACATGCTGTCCACCCAGAGCAATGACTGTGCAGGCTTTGGGCTTGCTCTTTTCCAGAATCTTCCCATGCATTTTTTGTACAACTGGAATCAGACTGTAAATACAGTTACAGCCTTTCAGGAGAGTGGGCCCATGGGGCTTAGTACTTTATATATAGTGACGCGATTACTTTCCTGATTCCAAATGTATGATCTGCTTATTGTAAAAAACCACACACACTACAGAATGTGAAGTAGAAAGTGAAAGTACTTTGTGACCCAGTGCCCTGAAAACCACAGCTCACGGCCGGCGGGAGTTCTCTCTAAGTGTGTTCCTCTGCATTTGTTAACACAGAGGAGCCCTCGCATTCTGCTCTGCACCTTACTTTTCTCCTCTTAACACGGTGTCTTGGCTGTCCTTCCACATCGTACCTATAGGCAGGCTGGGTTGACCTCCTTTTCCTTCTGCAGTTGTGAGACACACAATTATATAAATGTACCTTAAGGTATTTCTCTAACCTCGGTGGATAGATACTTGGATTCTCTCCAATAATCCCGAGTCCAGGCCGTCCTGAAGTGTAAGTGTACACCCTCATATACAAATCCTTACGCAACTGGGCGAGATCTCAGGAGGACATATTTCTTGGAAGTGTCACTGCTGGATCAGATTTAAAACTTACAAATTTGGATTCTCCTCCAAAAAATTTCTCCTAAATGACACTCCAAGGGGCAGAGAACAAATGACTTACATATTTTTTATTTTAGTTTTTTAAAAGATTTATTTCTTTGAAAGAGAGGGAGAGAGTGAGCTCACATGCACAACTGGGGGGGAGGGAGAGAGGGGGAGAATCTTCAAGCAGAAGACCCCGCTGAGCGGAGTCCCAACAGGGGGCTGGAGCCCACGACCCAACAGATCACGACCTGAGCCAAAGCCAAGAATCGGACGCTCAACTGCCTGAGCCACCCAGGCGCCCCCATCCCTTACAGTTTTAAACACAAATATGACATCATGAATTTACAAGTTAGCTGGGACAGCTAAGTCACTATGGACATCACCGTTCAGCTGCAGTTCTCTGCTATTGGACTTTGAGCTTGTCACTGATTTTTCCCTGTGATAAATAAACTTGTCACAGACATGCTTATAACTAAAACAGTTCCTGAATCTCTGTACTTCAAAGAAAAAAGTACCACTGTCTCCTTTCTTATTCTGGCTGCTGTGAAAGCAGAGACAGACTCTGACCCCAGCGTCAAGGAGGCAGCCGTTCTGAGCCTGAGAGTCTGTCCATTTGGGAGCTCTGTGCCCTGCCTGGGACACGCGGCCCTCCCAATGCACTCTCTCAGCCAGTGACTCAAAGGCTCCCCAACTCCCCCCATTCAGTGAGGAATGAATGTCAACAGAAATTACTTCCTGGCTCCAGCCTGTGACTCCAAACGGGAAAAAAAATCAAGGAAAAAAATATTTCAGAATTTGAGGGCATGTCATTGCACAGGATCAAAACTGCCTTTTTACCAAACCCAGAAAAGAATCGTGCCCCGCACTGCTGGCAATGGACGGGTTTAATGCCACGAGCATGTCTTTTAAAGCACAATATAAAATGTCCTGAAAGAAGATTTGTTCCCTCGACTCTGGTTCCCACCCACGGCTGACTAACTGTGTGATCCTCCATTTCCTGGTTCACAAAAGACAATGAATGGGGCGCCTGGGTGGCTCAGTTGGTTAAGCGACTGCCTTCGGCTCAGGTCATGATCCCGGAGACCCGGGATCGAGTCCCACATCGGGCTCCCTGCTCGGCGGGAAGCCTGCTTCTCCCTCTCTCACTCCCCTTGCTTGTGTTCCCTCTCTCGCTGTGTTTCTCGCTGTCAAATAAATAAAATCTTTAAAAAAAAAAAAA